>OY757914.1:99323986-99378986 GCA_963585895.1 Sepioteuthis lessoniana
ACAAAGTTTTTATCAAAACTACTTGATTCAGCATTAAATGATCCGAAAAGAGTTGATATTTGACTTGCCGCAAAAATTTCGACAGATCAAAATCGAAAATAATTTTGGAAATCTTTTTCTTTGAAAAATATAAAAACACAATTTCTTAGCCAATTACATTCATAGAGATAAATTAACGTTTTTTTTAGCTACTTTTTATCCAACCTAAGTTGAATAAATAAGCGAAGAAGTATATATTTCTTCAGTAATTATGGAATTGTCTATACTTACTCAACTACCGGGTGTCTCAAAATAGATGCAATCCATTAATATGATAATGATTTATTTCTTAGACATTTTTCCATGCCGGCTGGTGTGGGTTCATACATGATCTGGATTCTGTATAGCTACAGCTGAAAATCCTTTTGTAAGATTCTTTGCAATGATCTAAGTAAAAGACCAAGTTTTTGGGAACGTCTTCGGAAGGACTTTTTTGAATTTCTCCTGACAGAAATTCTCACCCCATCCACATTTCACGACATCTTGCAGTTAACTTCCTGCCAGATCAGGGATTTTCTGTCTTCTAGTAGTAGGTTTTTTTACTGATCATGTGGCTTGAAATTTGTGTATCTTGCGATAAATTTGGCTTTTCTAGAGATACGAGGTGCATACGATAACTTTCGAAACTTTTTTCGTATGGGCATTTAAAATTGGTGTAGACTCTTGAAAATTCAGTATGTTATTGCTATATATCGTATAAGATGATTGACCAGTTTTTATGATTTCATCTTCAAAGGAACAGCTACAGCAGGAATTGGAATACACCCTACTATAGCCTGATTGTCACTGCTGGTGAATTTCAAAAATGCAATCTGACACTTTAGAAGAACGATATGCAATGAAATTCTGTTTTAAACTTGGAAAAAATGCCACAGAAATGTATGGAATGCTTCAGACTGATTTTGGAGCATCTTGCATGAATTGAGCATCAGTTTTGGAGTGGCATAAGAGATTCAAGGAAGCCAGGGAGTCTGTGAGGGATGGTGAGAGTTGTGGGAGAAGTAAGGAAGTCAAGACACCAGAGTTGATTGGCCAAAGGGTTAGGGTTAGGGTTACTATGTTAAGGTTTTAAGGGAGTTCAGGAAGATATTCCGTCGGAAGAGGCCAGCACTCTTCAAATTGGCTCAGTGGCATTTCCACCAGGACAATATACCAGTCCACAACTCCATCCTTGTCACAGACTATTTGACCAAGATGGGCATCAAAACCGTTCCTCACCTTCCCTATAGTCCAGACCTTGCTCCCTGTGACTTTTGGTTATTCCCTAAGCTCAGAGGCTGTCGTTATGAGACAGTTGAGGAGATAAAAAAGGCTCTAACGAAGTTCATTGTCAAGCTCACACAAGAGGACTTCGATGGGGCCTTGCAGAAGTTGTTTGAACGGTACAATAAGTGCATTGCAGCCGGGGGAGATTACTTCGAAGGGGACTAGAGTTTCATCAATAAAAGTGCCCATACGAAAAAAATCTGGAAAATTATCGTATGCACCTCGTAATTGTTAAATTTAAACTTACTGCGAAATTTTGCTTTCACAGTTTTGAATTATTCTGTCTCCAAATAAGTTGTGACGCCAAATATTTTCCTCTCTTGATGAAGGCATCGTAATCGAGGATTGATTATATTTTTTGTATTCTATTTTCAAATCTGAAATAAAAAGAACACAACATTATTATTATTAGAATTATAAGCAGTCAAACGGCACCCATGTATATTGTAACACCCTATATTACTTATACAAATACGTTTTGTTTTACAACTTTTGAGTGAAACCTATTTTCTTTTCTTTCAAGAATGCATTTAATTTCAACACCCCCTATCTATCGTATACGTTACTTTTAACATAAACCTGTTTCTACCTCTACAAAAAATCTAGCTTGCTGCTTGATTTATTTAACTTGAAGACTTACATGATCACATTAACGTTCTTCTCCCATTTTGTGTCCCTTTATTCTAAGCTAATAATTACTGCTATACTTCATCGCACAAATCTTAATTATCTCAACTAAAAATATCAACGCTCTGCTTACTTTATCTCTGCTTACAAGAAAATATCTTGTTCTTTGTTTTTAGTAAACTTTTCATTCACTTTAAGAAATAAACTATAAATTTGTTGATCGGATTTTTATTCATTCATTTTCTTCTCTATCCACTGTATATATATATATATATATATATATAAGTTAGGATAGTGTATATACTGAGTCAACGGTGTTTTGTAACGGTCACTTTTTCGCCTATGAGTCTACGCTCTCCTAACTCAAATGCATATGCTCTATCATTGATATTGAACACACTATCTATAGATATGACAAACCAATATATATATATATATATATATATATATATATATATATATATATATATATATATATACAGATCGCTACTTCTTTTTAGAAGAATGAAATCTCCTGCCTCCCACCCACTGTGAACTCACATATTCCTCCTTGCAAGACCTGTGCGAATCACCAGTAGGTTGCTGAGAGAGTTTCTGTGTAAAATCAGCTCGTGGATCTTGCAGTCAAGAGATATCATGCTGACTTGCATTTCTGACTTTAGATAAAAAGTCCCTACAACACATGATACAACCAGGTTCACGCTGAAAGTTGTCCTGGATCAAAGTCAAATCCTGTTCATGAAATTTTCGGTTCAAGATGTGTTATATAGCCCTAATACATATACGTATACAAAAAAGATACAGGAAAATTCAAATGCAGGCGGACTCAAGTGGTTCAAGTACGAACCGTTTATTAATTTCTGACTTCAATTCTTCGATACGAGGAGGGAGACAATTCTTACTATGCTAACCATCCCCAATATTCGGCACATCTCGTGGTCCAATTTCAGTTTCTCAAGGCCATGATCGGAACTCAACTTCATCACACCATGGTCGGACCCCAACTTCTCAACATCATTATCGGACCCAACTTCTCAACAACATGGTCGGACCCCAACTTCAACTGTCTTCCTCAATGGCAGACAACCCAACCGTATGCCTCCATGGCTTAAAGTCAACTCCCAACTGACATGTTTTTCAAAATCTTCAAATTCTCAAGACCATCGTTTCCGGGCATGACGTCATTCACACTCCAGCCTCATTTCCTATCTAGGGTTTATTATGACAATTATGAGTGTTATATCCTTTGCGCACGAGCGTAAAACTGCACCCAATGCTATGCACTTGAATTAAAGGCCGAATAGTTCAAACCCCAAACAAACTGAATGATAAAATATTATTAACGAAAAATGATTAATATAAAAATATCATTCCTTAATTATATAACAGATGGAGAGTTCGAATCACCTTACTTCCAATGCTATACTGTCATCGGATTACCCGTTCTTTTATTTTTCATCTGCTCCGTGTCTTAAAAATCTGCTCAAAGTGCCCTAAGCATATCTAAAAAAAGTTTCTTAGATTAATATCTCGGGAGTTTATCTCATTCTAACTCTCCGTAAAACAATTTCTTATGTAACACAACATTATCCATCCTGGCCAACATAACTGATGATGAGCCTATCAATAATACATACACTGGCGGCCACTGGAGTATTTTTTTCATTTTTTCAATCGTTCTGATCATTTTGGCCACCCAGGGTTTTGCAGGAAATCACTAAATCATTCAATACGTTTTTATTATCGTCTCAAATAACACCAAAATTTCACAGAATAACAATTAATATAGTATTTATTGACTGTGAAAATTATAGAATCTAAAACAACTTAGATAAAAAGTTATACCTACTTTTTCTGACAAAACTATGCCACTCTGAACATTATACCCGCCATTATATATATATATATATATATATATAGTTATGTAAACCGATCGTAGTCGAGGGCGACTCGATGGGCCCATCTTCAAGAGCTACTACATCAAGTTTTGGAGGAGGGTGCAACTTTTCTCCCTAGATTACTCCACTTACCCCTGATCTGCGTCTTATAAGGCTGAGTGCTAAGCAAGAAGGCATCAAGTACCATTTTTTTAGCCTTGGTACGACTCAAACTAGGATTGAACAACCAGTCTCCCGGATACTTGAGGAACACTCTACCTACTGTACACATGGGCCGATCCGATATATATATATATATATATATATATATATATAAGGACGTATAAAAAAAAGAAAATAATCCAAATTTGAATTATTTCTTTTAATGAAAAGTCAATGTTAAATGTTTTTGTTTTAATAACCATCATCTGGACTTTAAGGTAATGAAAAATGTTTTTTCGACAGCGATATTTAGAGAATTAGCTTCCGAGAACAAACATTATGCTACACCTACACGTCTCTAAATCAATTAAAATCTCTACTTTATGCCCGTCACATTATTATTTCCAATACAACAACACTTTTTATTAACAGAAATTCGGTTCGCCTCCGGGTTCTCCACCTAGTGATGTTTTTGCATGCATTTATATTGAACTCCTCGAATCTGGTCCTTTTAAATTTAAAATTCCCAGTAATTCTAATTATTTTCGATTTATAAACAACATCCAACTTATTTACCCACCAAAACTTAATCTAACCATGATCACTGACATACTGATCAAAATAAGATCTACAATAAAATTCCCGCATGGACTTGAAACCAACAACACTTTACTCTTTTTTACATATCTTACTTATAAGAAATAATGACAAATTTGAATTTAAAGTCCTCCGTAAAACTACCAGGAAAAATGACCACATACGTTTTTATTCATACCACAACACCAACTCTAAAAGAGGAATTATTACAGGTTTTTATCTGACAACCCTCCGTATTTGCTCCTCTAAATACCTAGAAGCTGAATTTGATTATATAATTTTTTTTTCTAAACGGTCTTTACCCTAAACATTTTATACAATTTGCGAAATATAAAGCTCTCTAAATTCGCAAAAGAAAATGAGTTCTAACCTCCATCAATACATCATCATCATCATCATGATGACGGCCTGCAAGCACGGATATCTGTGACCCTCTGTCGCCACTTCTCCCTATCGTTCATCGCTTCTGGCCGGTCTTCAGGGCTACATCCCGTAGCCTCACAGAGCTGCTGTATGTATGTTCGAGCTGGCTGTCCTGCTTTTGTTCGGCCATATGAGGGGGTCCACAGGGGTACATCACTTATGAGCTCGTCCCTGCTTCTTCAGCAGTATCCTATATGTCTCGTCCGTCTAACTTGGATAGTTTTCGTGATGGGATACAAGTGGCCGTATAGTTGGTGCTTTGTGGGGTGTTGCCTCCAGGACTTGTTCAATATTGCTCGCAGCATTTTTGTGTAATTGCCGTCAATCTTTTTCTCCAGCGTCCAAGTAGTGAATCCATATAGCAGTATCGATACGACCGCTGCTTGGAAGAAACTGCGTTTAATTTAATCCGTCAGGTCTGACTTCCATATGATCGATAGCTTATCGATAGCTGCCCATGCCTTCGTAAGCCACGTGTCGATGTCTTTTTCGGTTAATGAGACACTGCTTCCTAGTTAGGAGAACTTGTCTACTAATTTTAGGGAGTTTCCGTCTAGTATGGGAATGTCGCCTGTTTGATTAAAGCACATGTATTCCGTTTTGTGTGCCTTGACATGGAGACCAATGCCTGTGGCAGCTCGTTACACTTTCTCATATAATGAGACTTCCCCATAAACACATTATTTTACCTTATAATTCTTTCTCTTCTAAGTTTATAGAAAACAACTTTTGCCCAGTCATCTGGAGATGTAGAATACACTGACTGGACCTCTGCTAAGGGGTAAGACCCCCCCCCGAACGAGTATCCTGGATATGAAACTAAACAATTTGATGGTGAGGTTCCAGCAGTACTGGAGCTTTGGGGAATGAGGAGTAGCCCTTCATTGCCATCGCTTCCAGGTCCACTCTGGCCGGAGTGGTAGCACTTGATAGGGCCCTATCTATGGGTTAAATAGAACTAACAGCATACTGATGCTAAAATGAATTGTTTGAGTAAACTGAATAGCTTTAAATAGAAATGTTTTTGACAATTAAACCGAACTTACATTTAAACTGCATGCTTATGCTTCACTGAATTATTTGAAATAGAACTGTTTTTCGACATTAAAACTGTATTTACACTTAACTGAATTGTTACATATAACTGCTTGAATAGTTTGAAATGGAAATGTTTTTGACAATTAAACTGTGTACTTATGCTAAACTGAATTGTTTTAAATAGAACAGATTATTTACATAAAAATGGATTTGGCATCAAATAACCTACAAAGGTTGATAAGCCATAAAACCCAACAAACCAAACCAAACCAAACCAAAAAACCTTCGTTTTTAAACTGTCACTCTATCTTCTAAAATTATTCGTAAGTTTCTTAACATGAAATCACGTTAATGTATAGAGTTTATATCTGGTGTCTATTCTATTCCTTGCAATGATAGTAAAATGAAATATATTGGAGAAACTTCCAGAAACCACAAAAATGTCTATATGAGCGCAACGCACTTACCCTAAATATAACCGAAACTAACCATAACTTTAATATTAATGCAGCTACGATGTTAACTCATATCCACAACAAAATATAGAGACAAGATTTTGAAGACAGAGCTATTTTACTTTTACCCGCCGTTAACACACGTAGAGTGTTCACCAATAGTTCGGGAGACCTGGGTTCAATCCCAGGTCGTGTCATACCAAAGACTTTAAAAATGGTACTTCATACCTCCTTGCTTAACACTCAGCATTATAAGGTTCGTATCGCGGGTAAAGTGGAGCAATCCAGGGAAAGGAGTAGCGCTCTCCCCTACACCTCGGTGTAGTAGCTATTGAAAAGGGAGCCTTCTGGTCGCCCTCGACTACGGTCGCCAACTTTACTTTTAGTTCTAAATAGCTACAACATAACAGATTTTAATTGATTATCACTCCTAACATATTTGCACTTGAGCCGAAGGAATTAAATTTAGATTTATTCCAAATTCTACTCTTTTAAAAATCTTCATGAACAGTACATTCCTGTTCATTTTCTCTTCCTTTCCTTCTGTTTTTTCCCTAATAATCGATGTTTTGTCTTTTTCCGTTGTATCTCAAGTTTCAAATATCATTCCACGTATTAGTTGTCTAAATGTCTGAGACGATGCTTGGTGATTTTTATCATTAAGGGTTTAACAATAAAGATGAACCCTTAATGAAAAAAATTATTCCACGTACCAATTACGTTATAACATTTTCAAAATAATAAAGCTTAATGTACGGTTATGAATCTTTCTTTAAATAAACTTTCTTTTCTCCAGTTATTTCAACAAACATTCATCGATTTTTAACAAACATTTTTTCCTGATCTTAAAGTCCTGACGAAGATTATTAAAACCGAAACGTTTTACATTGACTTCCCATCATAATAAATTCATCAAATTTGGATTATTCATTTTTTCTACTTTCTTCATACCATCTGATTTATTTCCATATTTACTTCAATATATATATATATATATATATATATGGGATGACATTTCAGATGAATTATTCAGTCTTCGGTGTGAAAGGGTATAGTACACACTGTTATTCATCATATGTAGGATTGTATGCATGCATCAATGTAGACCTTTCTTCACGCCTAAGGAAGATGCACAGTCTATTAATATGGGGTGTGTGAATACTGTTAATTCACCCCTTATTTTGAACCTGTGAATATATTGATATATTTTTTGTAATCTCACTATATCAGCTGTAAGTTTAATTTTGTGTAAAATGAAGCATACATTCAATGTGGCAATTTTATTTTCCGTGAATATATCTACTGAGTTCTTTTTTTCTTTCTTTCTTTCTTTCTTTCTTTCTTTCTTTCTTTCTTTCCATTACAGATTTTAATTTATTTCTTTATCTTTTCCTTTTTCCCCCTATTCAGTACGCTGTTTTCTCTTCTTCTTTTTCTTCTTGGGTCTTTCTTATCCCTTTCTAGACCTTTTCATTTTACGTCATAATATCTTTTCTTCCTTTTCTTCCCATTCTATTTCTGTTTTTGATTTTCTTCCATACTGTTTCCCACAATTTCTTATTTCGTTTTACTCTTCCCGTTCTCGTGTTTGGTTCATCTTCATTCTTAAACACAGAATCTGCATTATCACTGACCCAAATTCTTTATGAAAAAGTCAGAAATAATTATTAGTTTTTCACAAATGGCGGATGGAATATTCCTGACGCTCAAAATTACTAATCAATATTATATATTGGTATTGAGTATTGAGATATTGGGTGTCTGGAGATGATCTAATAATGAAATTAGAAAACGAAAGAGGAAAAGAATGAAAACAATGAAAAAGACGTTTTCCTAGTTGAATATTTATCGGAGGGAAATTTAATAAATTTGATATAAAATATTAATGATGATCAAGGGACATAACACACAGACACACAATGTCTTGGGGATAACACTTAACTATATCTGATGGCGATGCTCCAGTTGTAGAGATCTGCTGAATCTGAACTACTGTTTAATTGCCATTACTCCCAGGTCCACTCAAACCCAGAGGGCTCCCATATATGGGTCAAATAGATCGGTTTAAAAATGATTTATATTCGATTGGAACACTTGATACCATATTACTGTGTGCAAATTATTCGCATTAGATTAGAATACTTTATACATAAATGTCGTATTATGAATAGATAGTTGAAGCCTATAATTGATTATTAAGGATTATTATTAGGTTTTTGAAATTATACTACTCCAGGCAAATTATTCGTTTTAGATAGGAATACTTTATACATAAATTAGTTGTATTATAAATAATTATTTAAAGCCTATAATTGCTTACTAAGGGTTATTATAAGTATTTTGAAAATATAGAACTATATGCAAATCATTTGTATCGGATAAGTTTTTTTTTAAATGGCATATTAACCTTCTTGGGTTATTTAATGCCAAATCCATCATTCGAGAAGAACGGTGGTAGTAATATTTAATCCATAGCTGGGAGGATAAGGGGGTTCATACATTTCTCAATGCTATTTGTCCGAAAGTGATCGAAATACCGAGAGCCTAAAGAGACAATAATTTGGAAATTGCTGGTTCAATCCTGACTGTAGGTGAGTAACAATACAAGAATACTTAGCACTTATAACCGGTTATGGTTAACAGAATTATAGCAAGCGACTTCCGTGGATTAAATAAAGGACGTGGTTCGAAGTTCCGAGTAGGCTCCCGAGTTCGACAAACACCTGAAGAAGGCCGGAGGACATATCGGCCAAAACATTGTGCATATAACAATAAAGATAAAGTCAATAGTCAGAAAACTCTGAATGAAAAAAAAAATCATCAAGCTTCGTCTCAGAAATTCCAACAACAAATAAGACAAGATTGCTTTCTACATTTTTCAAAATTCCAAACATATGAAATCATGACAGTAGATGAAGAATCCAAACTGGTTCTAAGTATATTATTTTTCCGAGAATATGCCAGGAGTTTTTAATCATATTTACCCAACCCCTCCGCTCGGGCAGGATATGACAGAAGGTCAATTTTTTAAGCGGAGTTTAACAGGTTTGAATTCAGAGTTTTCCTTCTCCTAGACTAGTTGCCTCACCAAGGTTAAGAACGTAGTCTGCCCTACTATTTACCCATGGCTGGAGGGAGAATAATTGGATTCATACCTTTCCCAAGTGTATTAGTGATATGTGAAATGCAATCATTGTTTCGCCGTGTCCAATTCCTGCGACGATAACCATTACACCACGGGCACTTTCAGGAGTTTTTAATAGAACCTCATTGATGCTTCGACCATTTTTTTTAAAATAAATTTCCGGAATTTTTAAATATCATTATCGTTTAGATTATCTTTTCGAACAATGTAAACAATTTTCCTCGATTTTTTTTTTATAATTGTCTGACTGAACAGTCGATTAATTGAATCATTTGCTGTATTGATTGTTTATAAATGAAATAATATTGTTGTGTTGAGCTCCTCAAAATCTTTTAGATATTTATAGGCAAAAAATGTTTCGAATGAAAAACGAGTCCGATTGAAGAAGGAAAGATGCTAAACCGGTCAATCGGCTGGGGTTGTTGAATAATCCGACTGTACCTCTACTAAAATGTATGACCCCCAACTCAACAATGCCACCTGCGCATGCGCGCGTGGGTGTATCTAAATGCGTGTATAAATAGGATTTGGCATTAAGCGACCCACAAGAGTTGACATGCCATAAAACATGACCAACCAAACCAAACCAAATCAAAGTCGCTAAGAGCATGAGAAAAGTAACTGAAGAAAAAAAAACAAAAAAACAAGGAATAATTTCTGATATATAAAATGTTCGATATAAGTATTTACCCAACCCCTCCACTTCAGCAGAATGTGATAAAATGTCAGTTTTATATGGAGGTTAATAAATGTGAATTTAGAGTTATTTTTATCCAAGTCGTGTTGCCATACTTAGGTTAAAAAGTCAAGCCTGTCCTAAACTTTGGTTCACACTTTTCTCAAGAGTATTATAACTTATATATATACATATATATACTCTTTAAGAAAAACAACGAAACCGGTCACATAGGATAATAAATTTATTTCCATCCTGTTACGTATTTTTGAAATTTCAAAAAACGCGAAAAAAATTAACAGGACTTCTTCAGATACTTTTTGATAAAAAAAACTAGAATAGACACAGACTCTTCTGTTTCTATTCTAGTTTTTTTTATCAAAAAGTATCTGAAGAAGTCCTGTTAATTTTTTTCGTGTTTTTTGAAATTTCAAAAATACGTAACAGGATGGAAATAAATTTATTATCCTATGTGACCGGTTTTGTTTGTTTTTCTTAAAGAATTTATTGCTCTGTATTATTGTTACATTGAGCTCTTTACCAGGAAAATTTAAATATTCATTCATGAATAATTTCTTGTCCTGATGGAATTACTCCCAACTCCGGTTTAACTGGACCAAAGAATACTCATATATATATACATATATATATATATATATATATATACGAGAATTATTAGTAAGCAATTAGACATCAAACTGGAACCGTTTACGCCAGAACTCGACTCAATACTTAGAAAAATTAAAAATAGAAAAGCCGCAGGGCTTGATGAAATTCCCCCAGAAGTATGAAAGACCAGACAATTCGATGACATACCGCTGCGACACTGTAATGCAGTCAATAATCAAAATCCGATTGACAGATGGATGAAGGGATGCATCTTCCATTTCCCTAAAAAAGGCGACTTCGGATTAGCCAACGACTACCGAGGTAAAACACTTACATCCATCCAGCCAAAATATACAATGTCCTACTACGCCACCGCATAGAACCCAAGATTGACCACATTCTTAGGAAAAACCAAAATGGCTTCCGGAGAAATAGATCCACGACCTCACAAATATTGACTATCCGTAGAATTCTAGAAGGTACTATTTACCAACCCCTCCGCTCGGGCAGGATATGACACAAGGTCGATTTTTAAGCGGAGTTTAACAGGTTTGAATTCAGAGTTTTCCTTCTCCTAGACTAGTTGCCTCAACAAGGCTGAAGAACCTAGTCCGTCCTACTATTTATCCATAGCTGGAGGGAGAATAAGGGGGTTCATACCTTTCCCAAGGGTATTTGCCCGAAAGTGAACGTAATAGCGCGACTGGAGTACGAACTCGCGTACTACGATTCCGCAGTTCATCGCTTTAACCATTACACCACGAGGACACCCCCTAGAATTCTAGAAGGTGTACGGGCAAAAAACCTACAGGCAACAATATTATTTGTCGGCATTACAAAGACCTTTGATTCCATACACAGAGGGAAGATGGAGCAAATTCTACTCGCATATGGGTACCAAATGAAACCGTCGCAGCCATAATGATTCTCTACAGAAACACCAAAGTGAAAGTGCGTTCCCCGGATGGAGACTCAGACTACTTCGACATTGTAGCGGGGGTACTGCAAGGAGACACCCTGGCCCCATACCTCTTTATCATCTGCCTAGACTACGTGCTTAGAACATCAATCGATAAAATCAAAGAAAACGGTTTCGAGCTGACAAAGAAAAGAAGCAGAAGTACCCCGCAAAAACAATTACCGACGCCGACTACGCCGATGGCATAGCGATTCTGGCAAATGTTCCCGCCCGAGCCGAAACCCTACTACATAGTCTGGAACGAGCAGCCGCAAGCATTGGCCTCTATATCAATCCACACAAAACGGAATATATGTGCTATAATCAAACAGGTGACATTTCCACACTAAATGGTAGCTCTCTGAAACTAGTAGACAAGTTCACCTGCCTTGGAAGCAGTATCTCATCGACCGAGGCAGACATCGACACGCGACTAGCAAAGGCATGGACCGTTATCAATAGACTATTGGTCATATGGAAGTCAGACCTGACCGATAAAATGATACGCAGTTTCTTCCAAGCAGCAATCGTATCGATACTGCTATATGGATAGACTACGTGGACGTTAACTAAACGGCTGGAGAAAAAAACTAGATGGCAACTATACAAGAATGCTGCGAGCAATATTAAACAAGTCCTGGAGGCTGCACCCCACAAAGCAGCAGCTATACGGTCACCTACCACCCATCACGAAAACTATCCAAATTAGACGAACTAGACATGCAGGACACTGCTAGAGAAGCAGGGCCGAGCTCATAAGTGATGTACTCAAATGGACCCCTTCACATGGCCGTGCGAAAACAGGACGACCAGCTCGAATCTACATAAAGCAGCTCTGTGAAGATACGGGGTGTAGCCCGGAGGACCAACCGGAAGTGATGAACGATAGGGAGAGGTAGCGAGAAAGGGTCATGGATATCCGTGCCGATGGCATGACTCGGTGATATGTATATATATATATATATATATATATATATATATATATATATATAACGGTGATAGTGCATAAATAGTTATGATTTGGGATAGCATAAATACAAAGCCAAAAGCGGTTGTTGACTGTTGTTATATAGCCTTGATGAATGACGAATGATGAAATCACAACACCTGGTTATAAGAATATATCTCTTTTAATTACTCTCATAAGGTTATGACGTTGATTGTAAGATATATATATATATATATAGAGAGAGAGGCATTGAGACAGGAAGACGAGAGCACACAGAGAACTTGAAGGATTTGGACACTTGCAAGCTGCTATATTGACCATTAACTTCTTCTTCTTCTTCTTCTTCTTCTTCTTCTTCTTCTTCTTCTTCTTCTTCTTCTTCTTCTTCATACCACACTGAATCTTTTGGGCCTTACATCTTTGCCTCTTTTGCTTCCCGGCCAGAAGCCACTGCAGGCTGTTATCCCACAGGGCACCCGGCGGCCATTCTCCGTGTCTGACCGTATCCAGACCCAAGACTGACCGTATCCGGACCCAAGACTTACCTATCTGACGTGGTTAACTGCATATATGATTTTACAACGCCTATACAATTCCGGTCGGTGAATCACGTATACTTCGGCTTATTTACACAGATGCGTCATGCATCACATTGTCTACACGACTGGATCATTGACTCTGTCAAAGGTCAATATGCAACATTGTTAATTTCTCACCCATGCGTCCCTCAGATCAATAGCGCGGTTGGTACAATGTTTACGTTATACTTGCTTGTATCCACTGATTATCTATGAATGATATTGGGCACTCTTCTTTAAAATTATAGCAAAGTATATATTTAATATATATATATATATATATATATATATATATATATATATATATATATATATAATGACCGATACATCTTGACAGATGATGGTCGTCTGAACAACCTAAGTTACAACTCGAAAATCCAGATTACTTATTCAATCGTGAAAAAATATACAAGATGCAAAAGATGATAAGGTAACAAGGCTACTGTATGTCGTTGGCTTACAGCAACATACGCTTGTGTGACACATATGTCACTCTCTGAATCTGTATAATTGTAGCCCAGTGACAAGGATACTAAGATAACTGGTTACTATTCAAACTGCACGTTTTATTTCAGAGTACCTTCTTTTTGACTTTTCCTGCCGAAAGATACAATCAATTTATCAGAGGTTTGATGCTGGAGCTTCCTTGTTCAGTTTTGATTTCGGAATTAATTTTTCATGACACACACACACACACACACACACACACACACACACACACATATATATATATATATATATATATATATATGTTACAAGCATATGTTTTCAGAATAAAACGTACGGGCGTCTTACTACTTTATCTTGCATATTTTTCACAAGATGATTTATTAATCAGTGAGGTTTGCATTGTAATTTAGGTAGTAAACACAGCTATCTATCTATCTATCTATCTATGACTAAATAATGAAGTTTGCTATATTCATAAAAAAAAGAGTGCACAATATCAGTGATGGATCCTATGTGCATATAAATTAGGATAGCATATACATAATACAAACCTTTGACTAAAGAACTCATGGCCGAGAGATTGATAGTCAACAAGCGATAATTTAACTTTAATCGAACAACACTTCCGCGCAAACGATTATGAATTCAACAAGATGAAAAAAATCCATCATCATACAAAGAATTGAAAAAAAAAGAAGAAAAATTAAGGCAAATGGATAAAAAAAAGTTTGAAAACATTTGTGTAATTTGGATCTAATAATAAACTTAATCACCCAACCTTGAATAAAAGAATTAGACGTCAACACACACCTTTGCAACCAGATAAAGGCAGCAATATGTTGATGCTGATTTGAAAGGTCACCCATTGAAAATAAAGCCGCGAAAAAAAAAGGTGTCATGAACTTGAAACTCCCTCCTCCAACAGCTGATTTAAACACATTAAAACAGAAAGGCAAACACGCATCCCCCCATATATATATATATATATATTAGTGTTATATAACATATGACTTGGATTTTCAGTTCGTTCCTAGGGACCCCGAGGGCTTTGGTAAACTGTCACATTTTGATTTGTAAACATAAATATGACGGTGCGTCAGCGCATTCAGGTCTAACAGGTGTGTAACCGGAAGGGGATCACGTTGTGAGAACCACGTGGTAGTTTTAGAGAGAGTGCAGAGAATTGCGTGGGACACGCAACCGACCACAGGCATCTCTGATGAGCTTGCAAGCGGGTGCAAGTGTTGACACCCCCTAGCTCCTGGAAGAAGATATGGGAATAAGAAGTCCTCTCTCTGAGTATATGTCTCTTCACCCATCTCTCACACACCACAGAAATATCAACCCTATCGAGAATAAAATGTGAGAGATAAATTTTCATAAAGAAGTGTGTTCGTTCGTTCATTGAAGTTTGTAAATTATGTTTGATTATGTTTCCGCTTTGATTTGTATAACGGGTATACAACATTAGTAATATATATATATATATATATATATATATATATATATATATATATATATATATATATATATTAGTAATGATATTAATAATAGTGTTTATCGCCATATTTTCCTTAAAAATAAAGAAATAGATAGTTTTTTTCTGAAATAAAATAGCTTAATTTATTGTCAAGATTTTATTTGCTGAAGGTTCTGTGAGTCTTGTTAAATTTCTTTTGATACGTAAGGATATATGACGCCAGATAATATTATATCCAGTTTTGAACCCAACTTCTTGCCCATACCTTTTTGTTCCTCTATTTTTTACTTTCTTTCTTTCTTTCTTTCTTTCTAACGAGAAAAAATCCGTTGAAAAAATATTCTAATGATTTATTTCTCTCCATTGTATGATGGGGGGGGGTCCTCGTGGTGTAATGGATGGACTGCGGAATCGTAGTAAGCGAGTTCGTATTCCAGTCGCGCAATTACGTTCACTTTCGGGCAATACCCTCCTTATCCTCCCAGATATGGGTTAAATAGTACCACTACTGTTCTTCTTGGAGAATGGCTTTGGCATTAAATAACCTACAAAGGTTGATATGCCATTAAACAAAGAAACCAAACCAAACCTTTGTATGATGGGTATCTGAAGAGGTTGGTTTTCTATGACGGTTTGTAGAGTTTTTCCTATTAGATACATCAAAGAATAAAACGTCATACAATTTTGTAAAATTTTCGGCATTTTAAATTAATTACACAAGGATGATGCGAGCAATATTGAACAAGTCCTGGCGGCAACACCCCACAAGGCACCAACTATACGGCCACCTGCCTCCCATCACGAAAACTATCCAAGTTAGACGAACCAGACAAGCAGGACACGGCTGGAGAAGCAGGGACGAACTCATCAGTGATGTACTCCTATGGACCCCTACATATGGCGGGGCAAAAGCAGGACAACCAGCTCGAACATACATTCAGCAGCTATGGGAGGATACGGGATGTGGCCCTGAAGACCTACCAGAAGCGATGAACGATAGGGAGAAGTGGCGAGAGAGGGTCAGGGATATCAGTGCTAGCGGCACGACATGATGATGATCATATACCAAAGATACTTTAATCAAACAACAATTTTCATTAGACCAATTGATATGCTACGCCAACAGTAGGTTATACGTATCGTTAATTAGGTCTGTGGTGTGAACCCATAATTACATGACAGTTTTCTTATGTATGTGTGCATTTAATATGCAGTTTACCTATACATAAGTATAGATTTACTAATAAAAAAAATCTTCTAAACTAAATATACCAGGACTTGATAATTTCTCATCAATAATATGCAATCGGATAAAATTAGATATTATTACCGAACTCTCCCGCATTGAAAATCAGAAAACAAAACATGAAAATCGCATTCTTATATATACATATATATATATATATATATATATATATATATATATATATATATATATATATCTGAGAAAAAAACAGGAAATAAGTCCAACTGTATGAAAGTGTACAGAGATGAAAATACGCGTTGTCTTCTGAAGATGAGTGTGTTTATAAAATCATTTGCCGATGTTAAATATTTCGGATTTTCGACCATCATACCTCATACCCCCTGATGAAGGTCTAAAAACTGAAACGTACAAATCCACGGAAATTCTTCTGTTTTTCATCTCATTTTTCAATATACATATGAAAATATTTTTGTGATACAACGAAACAGTCTGTCTGTGGATGATAATATATACGCCCCCCCCAAGGAATTTGCGGCTGCCGCTCGCATAATGCAAAGCTCTTCGAACGAATTGAGCACTCTGGTATCCGGTAAGGTATAAAATGTAAACAAACGAACGCTGCTGCTGCTGCTGCTGTAGCTACTTAATACCTTATAATTCCCTTGCTAACGTGGGACGTTTATTAGCCGAGCGGTCTGATGCTAAGTCTAACATAAAGTTGGGTGGGTTTCGATCCCAGCTTCAAGCCTCCTACGTGCCTAGCCACACTGAAGAGTTGTGATGCAATAGTCTGTTTGTGGATGACAATATATATATATATATAAAGGTTTAAAAGTACGTGTAGAGTAAATATCATATCAGCATTACACTATTCAATTCATTAAGATTATCAGCCCAGATAATTAGCGTCATTTAATTTTTTTTTATATCATTAAACATTATAAAAAAAGTATCATAACTGTAATAATGTTTTCATCGTAATTTTTAATTTGGTTGGGTTTTTGAAATATCAACCCTTGTAGGTTATTCAATGCCAATTCCTGTTTATACATATATCAAATATCATTCACTTTGCTATTAAGCTCTTAGTTCAGGTGCACAGCCATTAGGTACAGCTTACGGTCGCGTGCAAAGGATATGACAATCACCATTGTCAAAATAAACCCCAGACAGAAAATGGGGCGGGAGTGTTGATGACGTCATGCCCAGAAGAGATGGGCTGAGAATTTGAGGATTTTAAAAATCACGGCAGTTTAGGATTTGAGATTGGACCATGTAGGCAGACAATTGAGCTTCTGCCATTGGGCCAGAGAATAGAGTTATCTGCCATTGAGTTGAGTTTTCTACCTTTGCGGTTGCGGTTAAATTTAACGCACCAGATGAATTGAGATATACAACACCACGAGATGTGATGAACGTTGGGGGAGTTGTTAGCATAGTATGATTACGAAAGACTTTTAAGAATTGTGTCTCTCTCCTCGTGTCGAAAAACCGAATCCAAGAAGTCAATAAACGGTTCGTACCTGAACAAACGTGTCCGCCTGTGTTTTTGCATTTATAAATGTGTTCGTACCGTTGGATTGACATTATTATTATGTATACGTGTAATATACAACAAATGTTTTCAAATATTGCAACGTAACATTAGCAATTTAATTTAACAACAGTCATTTGTTTGCACACAGTTAAATGAATATGCGTTTGCTTTGCAAGTGAATAGTTTGCTGGTGATTTTATTTTTGAAAAAGTTAGAGCTAATTTGTTTGCACACGGTTAAATAATATCAAGTATTACCTGGCAATATAAATAATTCCATTTTTGCACCCTATTAAGTGTTTTAAAATCTCCCACTCAAATAGTTTTAAATAATTTCAAGTATTACCTGGCAATACAAATAATTCCATTTTTTGCACCCTATAAAGTGTTTTAAAATCTCCCACTCAAATAGTTTTAAATAATATCAAGTATTACCTGGCAATATAAATAATTCCATTTTTGCACCCTATAAAGTGTTTTAAAATCTCCCACTCAAATAGTTTTAAATAATACCAAGTATTACCTGGCAATACAAATAATTCCATTTTTTGCACCCTATAAAGTGTTTTTAAATCTCCCACCCAAATAGTTTTAAATAGTTTCAAGTAAGTGGTTTTAAGCATTGGTAAATAATAACAATAATTTAATTTTGGCACGCAATGAGTTTCAGATATTATTATTCAACACGAGTAATTCTATTCAATTGTACTCATTCGTTTGTTTGCCCAGTAAGCTGGGGCTGTAGAATACACTGACTGCACCTCTGCTGAGGGGTAAGACCCCCCCCTAACGAGTGTCCTGTATATGACACTAAACAATTTGATGGTGAGGTTCCAGCAGTACTGGAGCTTTGGGGAATGCGGAGTAGCCCTTCATTGCCATCGCTCCCAGGTCCACTATGGCCCGGAGTGGTAGCACCTGATAGGGCCCTATCTATGGGTTAAATAGAACTAACAGCATACTTATGCTAAAATGAATTGAGTAAACTGAATAGCTTGAAATAAAAACGTTTTTGACAATTAAACCGTACTTACACTTAAACTGCGTGCTTATACTTCACTGAATTATTTGAAATAGAACTGTCTTTCGACATTAAAACTGTATTTACACTTAACTGAATTGTTACATATAACTGCTTAAATAGTTTGAAATGGAAATGTTTTTGACAATTGAACTGTGTACTTATGCTAAACTGAACTGTTTTCAATAGAACAGATTATTTACATAAAAATGGATTTAGCGTTAAATAACCTACAAAGGCTGATATGCCATAAAACCAAACAAACCAAACCAATCATTCGTTTGTACATAGGTAAATAGTTTCAGATATTCCTACGTAACATTTACAATTCATTATAACATTATTCATTTGTTTGCACACTGTTAAATGGTTATTGGTGTTAGTATAACATTCATATTTAAGACTAACAACAACAAATATATGAATTAAAACTTAGTTCAATTCTAACAATTTAATAAAAAAAACAAACGAACAATGACTTATAATATCAAGTCCTTTCCCGTGAAATTATCAAATAAGTGGGTTTCGATCGCATGTGTATTAGATTGGTTACTTGATATTATATGTGTATTAGATAATAGTACTTGATATTATATGTGTATTAGATAATAATATTTGATATTATATGTGTATTTGATAATAATACTTGATATTATATGTGTATTAGATAATAATATTTGATATTATATGTGTATTAGATAATAATTCTTGATATTATATAACCGTGAGAAAATCTCTTGCAGCTACACAAAATTAAATATAGATATACATTAGGCGTCAAATAACCCTGGGTGGGTTGGTATGATATTAAAACCTACCACTTACATTAGTACATATATATGATGTAGTCAAGTTTGAGAGACTTACCGGTTTGATGGAGAGGATAACTGGTATCTTCTGATTTAGTGATTTCTTGGGAGAATTTCTGATTAATGTATGGCCGGGATTGGGTCCGGAATCTATCAGCCGATTTTTTTGTATATTGCGCCAAAACTTGTGGGCTACTCACGTAATTGGTTTAACCAATCACAGAAAGACTCTCCCTTACTTAACTCCACACAGGAATAAACATATTTTACTGACCCAACATGGTTAAACAACTCAATCTAACACATAGATGGGACTCTATCAAAGACAAATACTTATTTTCAGAGTGGATGTGGGAGGACTGGCAATGAAGAGGTACTAAAAAATCCGGGTCTGAAGCCTCACCATCATATACATTTTACTATATTTACCAACCTCTCTGCTCGGGAAACTTGTAAGCGGATTTTAACATACATTTTACTATCATCTTCAGGATACAAGTTTTATTTGACCATAGATGGGATCCTAACAGGTTCTACCACTCCTAGTCTGGGTGGTCCTGAGAGTAATGGCAATGAAGTGGTTCTCTACATTTCTCAAAGCTCCAGATTTGGAACCTCGCCATCAGATAACTTATTTTCATACACATTACACTCGTTGGAGAGGTTCGTACTCATTTGCAGAGATGCAGTCGGTATATTCTTGAGCCCCAACTGACTGGTCTATAATTTCTTTGATAAATATGAATGTTTTGCAGCTAAAGTTATAATTTAACCATAGTTGATAATTTGATTGGTTTGGTTTGGTTTGGTTTCTTTGTTTAATAGCATATCAACGCCTTTTAGGCTATTTAATGCCAAAGCCTTTCTCCTAGAAGAACAGTAGTGGTCTATTTAACCCATAGCTGGGAGGATAAGGGGGTTCATACCTTTCCCAAGGGTATTTGCCCGAAAGTGAACGTAATAGCGCGACTGGAGTACGAACTCGCGTACTACGATTCCGCAGTCCATCGCTTTAACCATTACACCACGAGGACACCCCCTTGATAATTTGACGGATGAGGAGTAAAAATAGATTCTAAAAACAACACTGGAAGACAGAGCAGTTTGATTATTTACCCAAACCCTCCGCTCGGGCAGGATATGACACAAGGTCAATTTTTAAGCGGAGTTTAACCGGTTTGAATTCAGAGTTTTCCTTCTCCTAGACTAGTTGCCTCACCAAGGCTGAAGAACCTAGTCTGTCCTACTATTTACCCATAGTTGGAGGGAGAATAATTGGATTCATACCTTTCCCAAGGGTATTAGTGCTATGTGAAATGCAATCAGTTTCGTCCAGGATTTGAACTCGTATCGCCGTGTTCATTTCCTACGACGATAACAATTACACCACGGGCACCTCCACATTATCTGAATGATTATGGTCCTATTCGAATGTTCAGTTTTAGCCGGTCCACTGGCCTATTGGGTTTAGTGTTCGCCAAAGGCCCGGGAGACCAGAGTTCAATCCGGGTCGAATCATACCGAAGACTTAAAAGTGGTACTTGATGCCACCTTGCTTAACACTCAGCAATATGAGGTACGTATTTAGGATAAAGTGGAGGAATACCAGGAAATGAGTAACGCCCTCCCCTACGCCTCTGTGTTGTAGCTCTTGAAAAGGGGGCCTTCGGGTCGCCCTGGACTAAGGTCACCAACCTTACTTTAATAACAATTACACGGATATGCAATGCTGATTTGGAAGCACCCGTTGAGTAATAGTTACCGACCTAGTAAATGGATACGGTGAACCAAGTTCAATTCACGGACGAGACGGTTTGCATTTCATATAGGATTAATACTTTTTGGAAAGATATGAATCAAACTATTCCCTTTCCAGCTGAGGGTAAAATAGTAGGGTAGACTGAACTCTTTAACTTTGGTATGACAACCACTTTAGGAGAAGGAGAACTCTGAATTCAAACCTGCTAAACTCGACCTAAAAAAAGTTGAAATATGTCGCATCTTGCTTGCGTAAATATATGTATAAGCCATATCGATTTCTTTTGTGTCTTACCATGACCAGAAAATCCGGTGAACACCTACGCACGACATACGAATAAACTGGACAGCTGTTTTGACCTTATTAGGTGTCATCAGCAGTGTATACCATGATCTCTACCACTGGAGATCGAACCAGCGACCACAGATTGCTGTGTCGAAACACTCCCATTGAGCCATCAGGTGTGTCATAAATTCAGTGAGTATTGTACCTGTTTTTTTTTATAACTCTCTACCAACTTTTGCAAGTCCTTGTGTGTGTGTGTGTGTGTATGTGTGTGTGTGTGTGTGTGTGTGTGTGTGTTAGTTGGTACCTGCGTCTGTGTATATGTGAGGCAAGATAACAACCAATAAGCTCTTTAAATATCGAAGAGAAAAATCTTCATTTGTTATCAAGTGAATGGACAGAGATTTTTCTTGTAACTTAATGAGTTTCTGTATATATTACTGATGTATCTTGATTGATGTAGCCCATCAATATCTACTGATTCATTGAATATATACGAATGTATATGTGTGCATATATATGTATGTGTGTCTTGGTGCGCGCGTAAGTGTATACGTATATATATGTGTATACATGCATATGTATGTACGAGAGGCTTTCAATACGAGGATCGTTCAAAATATTCTGAAGTTCACAAAGAAATAAATGTCATTGGTGAATTTTTTGCTGTGCCAACATACTCTTTTATAAAACTAGAAATTCTTATTCAGATTTCATTCTTAAATTCTTTGCTGGTGAGGCCCATTCAAAATTGATAGGGGTGTGACAAATCTAAAAATGGTCAAAACTGAGGCCCTAATAGTCATGAAGTATCCACAAAAGAAATGTATGTTGCCCAAGGAACTCCATGTGGATATGATGCAGATATTTCCTAAAAAAGAAAGGAGTGGGCCACAAAATCTCAAGAGTGATAAGGACATTACAGAAGATAACCTTCTGTCTGGTCGTCGATAAACCTTAATTACTAATGAACAAGTTGATGCCATTCACCGTATGGTTTTGGCAGACAGTCGTCTTATTGTGCGGTAGATAACCATGTCTTTAGATATTAGTAGTTCTAGTTTGTTTTCTAGTGTTTTAACTGAGATCTGGCGGATGAGCAAGCTGTCTACAATATTTGTGCCAAGATAACTGACCCCAGAGCACAAGGTGAAAATTGTTGACATTTCTCGGACACTTCTGTCTCGCTTCCAGGCTAATCCTGAGACTAGAAACTTAACAGGGAACTTGTGTTCACAATTTCAAATCTAATTCAAAGATTCAAAGATTCAAAGCAAACGCTGAAAATATTCTGGTTCTACATCTTGAGAAAGTTCAAGCAGGCAGTGTCAACTGGCAAGGTGATAACTTCTTTTTTTAAAAATTTTATTCTGAAGGAATAATTATTACACTACACTGAAAATGGAAAAACTGTAAATAGACAGTTTTATGCATTAGAATTAAGACAATCAAAGGAAGTAATCAAGTCAAAACGTAGAATGACTCTGGAGAGAGGTGAGCTCTTGCTCTAGGATAATGCGCCCGTTTACACTGCTCAGGTTACAGTTGCCGAAACAGCCAACTGTAGCATTGAATTAAAGGCAGTTTCTTCCAGGCAGCATTGAATTTCTACTTTGTCTCCCTTACTCACCAGATACAGATTCATCTGACGTATTGTAATTTACGAAGCCCTTTACTTCGATGTGGCACAAGGCCGATTGAATGGGGCACCCAATGAGACTCGAACTCACTCTTGCAGGTTTGCTAGGCAAGCTTGCTAACCATTACACTACCTGAGGTGCCCATTCATCTGACGTATTACTGTTTCTTAAACTCAAATTCCACCTGAGTGGCCATCATATTGGAAACAATAATCAGATCCAAGTTCAAGAGGAGGAGTATCTTTAAGACTAGGATGCTATCTTCTTCCGAGATAGGATTGTAATGCAATAGCATCGTTGCATCGATTGTATTGATGTCAATTGGCACTACACTGAAAAATAATGATAAAATGTATTGTTTCTCTGACTATTTATGAGTGAGGTTTTCAACTTTTTGAACGACTCTGGTAAAAAAAAAGGGAATTTTGATATGTAAAGACACATTTCCTTCAGGAAATGTGTTGCTTTATTTTTCAATATAATCTCTATTCTTTCATTTTGTATCATCGAAAAACAAGCTTTTGTATTCCTTCTTCATAGAAATCTGTGGACTGAGTTTTTAGCTTGTTGCTCACGGTGCTGTACACTTCATCGCTTGAAAACTTTTTTCCTCTCAGAAATACATTAAGATTGGCCAAACGAGTGGAAATCAGAAGAGGCCTGGTCCGGACCACAAGGAAGGTGTGGCAGCTTTTCCCAACCAAATTAATTGATTTTGTTTATCTCTACCTCCTACTAGACAGGACTTGACACAAGTGGGGATTAAGAGAGAGGTCGGTCGGGCTTGAGCCGAGTATCGAAACCCTGCTTGACTGCTGGTCAGCATCACCCCCTCGAAGTCTTTCGGCCTCGAATATATCCTCAACTTAGAACACAGAGCCGATTTCCACTGTTCCTGTTGCAATATGAGACCTTGCAGTGTCCGAAGGAAACCCTTCGACAAATGACTAGTGAAAAAACAAGGTCATCATGAACAATTCTGTGTGCTGCGCCGAGAGCAAAATTCCCTATTGTTGAGAATTATCCTTTATTCTAATTCTCCAGTCAATTAAAATATGCATCTTAGCTGAATCCACTATTTCAGATGTGCTTGCAGTTGTGGGCTTACCTGGTCTGTTTTCATGTTGAATTCTACTTGTCACATTTCTCTCTCAATATTCTTCTTCTGTTTGTCAAGAAAGCAAACATTGTTGCTTTATTGTCTCACAAAAGTGTTTCAATAAAACCATTTTTGTTAAATTTTTAGCAATGGGTTTTTCTGGTTATTATTTGAGTTGCAAGACAATCTAGCCACTCATATTACCTAACCATCAGAAGAAGATCCGGCTGAATTGCATCAACCTCCCTTCGTGGATCTTTCAAATACAGCGTGGGCGCAGAAGGACTTCACAAAAGTAAACAGTCGGAAGCAAATGTGGTTGTCACGCACACAACGGCCACAAAAAGTACTGTGACTAGTAGTCACACCACATTGGGCTCCGTGACCTGCATAGGACCACAGAATGCTACTTCGGCTTCTCTTTAAACACTTGAGCTCATTGGTAAAGATTTTATTGCCTAAAAATGTTTTTTCGTACACATTACACATTGTTCTGAAAATTTCAAATTGTCTATATTTGCAAGATATCAGAATTTAATTACCTACCTCTGTTCAACCCAGACGCACTCTGTTTAATTGGCCACAAGATTGAATTGCCTCAAAACAAACATTTTTAAGGGATTAAAATAACGTTTACCACAAACCAATTCCAAACAATACAGTGTTTAAAGTCATGGAAAAACTCTGAAATATTTGTTTTGGCTAAACAAAAAATTCACTGTATCTAGTGAATGACCATCATATGGAAATCAGACCCGACCGATAAAATTAAAGGCAGTTTCTTCCAGGCAGCGGTCGTATCGATACTGCTGTATGGATGCACTACTTGGACCCTAACTAAATGGCTGGAGAAGAAGCTGGACGCCAATTACACAAGAATGTTACGAGCAATCGCAAAAACTATCCAAGTTAGACGAACCAGACATGTAGGACACCGCTGGAGAAGCAGGGACGAGCTCATAAGTGATGTACTCCTATGGACCCCACATATGGCCGAGCAAAAACAGGACGGCCAGGTAGAACATACATACAGCAGCTATGTGAGGATACGGGATGTAGCCCTGAAGACCTGCCGGAGGCGATGAACGATAGGGAGAAGTGGCGAGAGAGTCAGAGATATCCGTGCTAGCGGCACGACATGATGATGATAATTGAATGACCCCTATATATATACATATATATATTACTCTATTTTTCCAAAACCTTAAACGGTTTCCATTTCCTTTGGTCAACAAAATTTTTCTGACTGGTTTCCGACCCAATAGCATCACACACACACATACCCACACTTATATATATATATATATATATATATATATTTTAAATGAATAGGTCCACAATGATATTTATATTTTCGTTCTTTCTTACACGTGTTTCTACCTTCTTGGTATCTTCACAGAATGTTTGATAATTCTGGCTAGGTTTTGGTTTATATAGTATAAACTGTCCTGATATGGTCTTCTGTGATAGACTTTCGGAAGGTGTTGCTTCTCTCGTTTCCGTTTTTTTTTTTCTTTTTTTTTTTTCTTCTTTTTCCTTTTCCAAGTGAGTGTTCCGTATTTTTGGTGGGTGTATTTTTTCTTAATTAGTCTTTGATATTTGATATCCCAAAAGGTTTATTGACTGTTTCAGTCTGGATCACTGTGTGTGTGTGGTAAGTTCTTTTTTCTGTATGTGTATTGTCTGGTTCTGTTGATTATTGTTGAGTTTTGAATTATAAATTTTTTTCGATTTTTTTCTGAGTGTGTGTGTGTGTGTGCGTGTGTGTGAGTGTGTGTTTTGTTTCTGTGGGTGTATAGTTGATATGCTATAGAGATTTTTAGAAGTTTGCTCAGGGTTGTTATATGTTTACTGAAAATTTTGAATTCAACTGCCAACTACTTTTTATTTTTTCCTCTATGTATATGTATGTGTTTGATTGTTTGTTTTTGTCTCTGTGTGTTTAGTTTAAGTTCAGTTCAAAGTAGGCTTAATTTATCTATTATCTTTTTTTCTTTTATTTGAAGCAATATGTAGTCGTTTGTTCGATATACAAGGATCATTAAATAAGTTTTCAGCTTTTTTTCGGATGGGCACTTTTAATAATAGTACACACACGAAACTCTAGTCCCCTTCGAAGTAATCTCGTCCGGATACAATGCACTTGTTGTACCGTTCCAACAACTTCTGCAAGGCCCCACGGAAGTCCTCTTGTGTGAGCGTGTCAATGACCTTCGTTACAGCTTCTTTTATCTCCTCAATTGCCTCATAACGACAGCCTCGGAGCTTAGGGAATAACCAAAAGTCACAGGGAGCAAGGTCTCGACTATAGGGAGGCTGGGGAACTGTCTTGATACCCATCTTGGTCAAATAGTCTGTGGCAAGGATGGAGTTGTGGACTGGTGCATTGTTGTGGTGGAAATGCCACTGAGGCGATTTGAAGAGTACTGACCTCCTCAGACGGAATCTCTCTCTGAACTCGTTTAAAACCTCAACGTAGTAACCCTAACCCTAACCCTTTGGCCAATCAACTCTGGTCTGTTGACTTCCTTACTCCTCTCACATCTCTCATCATCCCTTGCAGACTGCCTGCCTTCCTTGAATCTCTTATGTCACTCAAAAACTGATGCTCGATTCATGCAAGATGGTTGAAAAGTGTGGCATTTTTTCCAAGTTTAAAACAGAATTTTATTGCATATCATTCCTCTAAAGTGTCCTCACGGTCAGATTGCATTTTTGAAATTCACCAGCTTTGACAATCAGGCTTTAGCAGGGTGTATTCCAATTGCTGCTGTAGTTGTTCATTTGAACCCGAAATCATAAACATTGGTCGGTAATCTCATAAGTCGTATTGCAATAACATAGTGAATTTTCAAGAGTCTACGACAATTTTAAATCTCTGTACAAATAAATGTCTGGAAACCTATTGAATACACCACGTATATATATATATATATATATATATATACATACAAATTTCATTAAACATAATAGACATTTTATGTCTACATATTTTTTTCTGGATCCGTTAGAATTCCCGTATTACTTTTATCGTATTCGGGGGGAATTGTTGTATGTATCCCTAGTACTTTCTACGGGAATTCAAACGGATCCAGAAGAGAATATGTAGACATAAAATGTCTATTATGTTTAAGAAAATTTGTATTAACGAAGAAATGCTGCCAAAAAAAATATATATACACATATATATATATATATATATATATGTGTGTGTGTGTGTGTGTACAATCTGAATTAAACTGAGTGATAACTCTCTGTACTTAAAATACACCTACTGCATCACCTACAAAGAGATGTGAACCTCCCAAAATGTCCATGATATGAAACTCAACTATTATTGACGCTGAGGCTCAAATTCTTAAGATCTGTGAGAGTGTCTAGTACACTTTTTGCCATTAATCTCATCTTTACTTTGATCTAGAATGGCAGAGTCTTATCTTTCGGTCAAATAAGTCTGTTTGAAAATTATGTGTATTAGATAATAATACTTGATATTATATAACCGTGAGAAAATCTCTTTTGAAGCAACACAAAAATTAAATATAGATATACATTAGGCGTCAAATAACCCTGGGTGGGTTGGTATGACATTAAAACCTACCACTTACATTAGTAGATATATACTGGGACAAACAGAAAGCCTGCGAGAAAGAGACCTACAGAGAGAGAGAGAGAGAGAGAGAGAGGGGGGAGAGGGGGAGAGGGGAGAGGGGGGAGCATTGACATAGAGGGAGAATGGAAATGTAAGGAAAGTTTAAAAGAATTAGAAAAATAGTAATAAATACTGTATTATACTTATACATAAATATGTAGACACATTTTCTTTTTCTCTCTCCGAAGATGCATTCAGTTTGAACTTTACGAATTTACAGGAATTGAACGATCTTCGAACAGACATTGCCGTAGGCGTAATGGACTCCATTGCGAATAAAGGCGAAAACGGATGTAAAGAAATAAGGTCTGCGCAGTGGTCTTTTTATAAAGGAAGAATCAATGAGTGTGTCGACTTTCATTCAATAAATAAAACGAAAAAAAAAAAAAGAAAATAGAAATAAAAATCTAAAAAAATGTTACGAAGAAAAAACATTATAAAATAGAAAAAAAAAAGAGCGAAGGAAGAAAGAAAGCGAGTGAAAGAAAATATGCTTTAAAGATTTAAAAAAAAATCAAAAGGATAGAGAAAGAAAAGATAGAGTTTGTTGGGAAAGAAAGAAAATGAATGAAAGAATGAATGGATCCAATGTGAGTACGTAATAGAGGAAAATGAATTATTCGAATAGGCGGAATAAATAAACAAATAAATAAATAAGTAAAGAAAAACACAAGAAAAACAGACTAGAAGAAGAAAAGGAAAGAAAGAGAATGACAATGAAAGAAAGGAAAAATAAAGAAGCAACAAAAACTTACTGGAAACGTGAAATGACAGCAGAAACACAGATGGAAAGAAAGTGAGAAAGAAAGAAATAAAGAAAGGGAAAATAAAGAAAAGGAGAATAATCAAACGAATTACTATCACTGGGTACCTTATCACTATTAAAAAAAACGGTAGTTCTATTCTTCAAAAGTGTCTTAGTTGGATAGTGAGAGGCACCTTGATGTAAGGCTGTAGTTAACGAACTATTATCATAGAATATTGCAGTTTTAGTAGATACTTGGAATCTTGTGCCACAATAAGTTCACTTTAGTAAATATTGAATCACCTTGTTGGGGCGTCGTATTTATCAAGCTAGTCACGGAAACCACTTGTAATGTTCAAAGTTTGATCACTGGGTGTCCGACTCATGTGACCCTTTGTTATTACTAAGTAAGTTGGCGACTGCGGTCAAGAGCGACTCAAAGACTTCCCTTTTCAATAGCTGCAACACCAATGTGTAGAGAAGGGCGCTACTTTCTCTGGATAGCACCATATATCATTGATCTATACCTTATAATGCTGAATGTTAAGCAAGGAGGCATCAAGGACTATTTTTTGTGTCTTAGGCATGACTCGACCTGGTCTTGAACCTCGGTCTCCCGGGCCATTGGCGAACGTAAACTAGTATTTGTTAATCTAGTCTCAGATTTGATTGATTGATTGATTGTTTTTAATGGCATATCAACCTATATAGAGTTATTTTATGCCTAAATGTTAAGGAAGTGCATCCATTGTACGTTAATATTAACAGTTTTAATTTAATTGCTTCTAAAGATGTTTTTATTATACACAATCCAATCAAATACAAATCAGCTTTAAACAGACCTATTTGATTCATAGACTGAACTCTAATTGATCCTGTCAACCAAGGTCAGAGTGGACATGTGAGTAATGGCAATAAAGAGATATGCTTCACTCCCAAGGTTTTCTGAATGGGAGCTTCATCATCAGATACAGTCTATGGTCATAGACAATTCACGTCTTTAACCGGCTCATTGGTCTAGTGGGTAGAGTGTTCGCCAATGGTCCAGGAGACCTGGGTTAAATCCCAGGTCACGTCATACCAAAGACTTTAAAAAATTATACTTGATACCGCCCTACTTATCACTCAGCAATATAAGGTACGTATCGAAGGTAAAGTGGAGCAATCCAGAGAAAGGAATAGCGCCCTCCCCTACACCTCTGTGTAGTAGCTATTGAAAAGGAAGCTTTCAGGTCGCCCTCGACTAAAGGGAGACAACTCTACTTACTTACTTACTTACCCTCTCTGCAGCGTATTCTAAGTTCCACTGACAGGGCGGTCTAGTGTCGGAGACAATTTCTGCCGTAGTGAATCTGATTTTCACTGGGTGCTCTCCACATGAGTATTTTGCCATCCCAAGCTCACCTAAGTAGATTTTTTTTCGAATAGCTGTAGACTAGTCTTTGTCAATCTAATCTCAGAGAACGTTTGTGATGCAGTGAATCTGAACCTCACTTCGTACCCATTTCATGTCACTCTTTTCTTGTACTGCTATTTGTCAAACGCCCCACAAACACGCAAGTTTGTCACATGGCCTTTTTATCGTGGGTATTAGGCGCAGGACTGGATCCCAGACACGCCTGGAGGTTCCAAAATGCCTCGAACCCCTAAGAAAGGGCGCCTCAGGCGCCAAGCGATAAACCTAGCCCTTCTGGAGAGGATTAGAGACTAAGGGAAAGCCTTCCGAGACTCCACTACGCTAGTTTTACCCCCGAGACGAGAATGTTAGGCTTCCCCAGTACTTGCGTCAGGCAGCCTCAACCGACTGCCATCAAGCCAAAGCACATCGAATTACATGGCACATATATCTCACTTAATTCGTACACGCAAATAAATTTCAGGAAATCTTTATACATATTATATTTTTGTGAACTTATTTACGAGATGATTCCTGGAATTATAGTATAGTTTTTGATTATGTCGTTTTGCTGGATTATTTCATCTTGTTAGCTTTGTGTTTTTTTCTGATAAAGTCAAATATTTGGGTAGGTTCGTCCGACATCGTTAAGTTGGGTGACCGTCATTGAGGACGACCCGAAGGCAACCTTTTTCATAGGTACAACTCTAAGGTGTAGGGATGGGCGCTACTCCTTTCCTTGGGTTGGAACCAGACCATTGGCATAATATCAAGAGTATTTATCCATGGCCTGGGAGACCTGGGTTCAATCCCAGGTCGAGTCATACCAAAGACTTAAAAATGGTACTTGATACTTCCATCCTTAACACTTAACATTATAAGGTACAGGTCAAGTGTAAGTAGAGCAATCCAAGGAAAGGAATAGCGCCCTCTCCTACACCTTTGTGTAGTGGCTATTGAAAAGAGAACCTTCTCTCATCACCCTTAGAAAAAGAAATCTTTGCACCGAACAAATACACTATTAACACAATATCAATATGTTGTATATAGGGAAGTGTGCAATAATAATAGCACTTACTGCCATAAGGGTCACTGCTAGTGTCCAGCTGGCAGACAAAAATAAAGCAAGCTGTAACCCAATACAGTCCCTGCAACAGTGCGAAACTGAAGCTGGCGTATATAGAGAATTAACTCCATACATTTTACCAGCTGCTAATCAAAGCCCTTGCAATGCACTTGCCCACATGTGCACAATGAGATTCTCTAGTGCACCATAAATAGTCCCCCTTCTCCTCAGGTGGGGTTCTCTGCTTGCTTCACAACTGATTGCTGAATTTACAAATTCAACAGGAAGAACAACAAAAACGCTCATATGTAAAAATATAGTCTGCGTCTATTCTTGTTTTTCTTCTTTACTTAAAATGTACGAATTGGTAAAGAAAAGGTGAGTTGGAGACAACTGAAATGCACACACCGAGCCAACAGAGCGGTTTTCTGTCAAACGTCTCTGCCTTTCTGCTTCGTTCAGCCAAGGTCGAAATTCCTTCCTGGTTTATATAATTTTCCAGACACCCATGCAATCCCCTTGGCCACACCTTCTGTCTACGAGCCGTGTGGACATGCCTCTTGTCTAACATGCCCCTCACGGAACCCACATGGCACTTCAGCTGAGGAACAACTGCCACTTGTTTACCTTAGGAAATAAGTGCACCACTTGCTATACCACCAACGTAACTCACGCGGTATTTCTGCTCGGACGTTGTCCTCTTTATCCTGGTAAACAGCCGCACATCTTGTCATGACATCTACGCAACTTATGCGGTATGTTAAAGAAATCTTCATGTTACTATCCAACATATATACAGAGGTGCCCGTGGTGTAATGATTATCGTCGTAGGGGAATGGAGACGGCGAACGAGTTCAAATCCTGGACGAGACTGATCGCATTTCACATAGCACTAATATCCTTGGGAAAGGTATGAATCCAATTTTCCTCCCTCCAGCTATGGGTAAAATTGTAGGGCAGACTAGGTTCTTCAGCCTTGGTAAGGCAACTAGTCTAGGAGAAGGAAAACTCTGAATTTAAACCTGTTAAACTCCGCTTAAAATCATTGACCTTGTGTCATATCCTGCCCGAGCGGAGGGGTTGGGTAAATATAATCCAACATATATGCTGATTAAATTCTCTTAAGTAATTTATCCGATAGCTCCTAAAAATGCTCTCTGAAATTATTTTTCTTTTCATTTTTGTGAAATCATCCAATTTTAACACTTCAGCTGTTTTTGAACTGATCAGACAATTTGCTTCAAAACCATTTTCTATTAGAAAGAAAATCCAATAGATTAATAGACCTATTTTTTGGGAATGTACTTTGACAGTAAATTTCTTGTTCGAGGAGAAATATTGAAAAAAATGTCTACCTTAATTAGAAATTCCGTTAATTATTTTGAAAGTTTCAATTAGATCACCTTTCATTTTTCTTTCTAGTAAGCAGTTAATCCTAATTTCTTCAATTTCTCCCTCTAACTAATCATTCACTCTTTTTATAAGTCTTGTCACTCTTTTTTATCCCCACCAACCGATCTTAAAATCACATTCTGATTCCCATTCATCGATCTTCGAACTCAGGACTGAGTGCAATAATCTATTTAAGATACTTTTGAGAGTTTTATGTATTTTAAAACCATTTGCTTCTCTTGAAATAATTTTTCTATCCATACAGGTAGTCAGTAGATTTGCCCTTTATAGAATAGACTAAATATATTTATCAGCTTTAAATGTATCATTAAAGCCAACCCCAAGATCGCATTCCTTCCGTTTTTGGTTTCACTGTTGCTTAATTCATATTAAGTTTTAATGTTTTTAGATTCAATATATAGTACATTACTGTTGTGGTCTTCAGATAAGACCAGTGGAAGAACAACTCAAACAACGGGTGATAGGTAAACGTTATTGTATTGACAGAAAAAGGGAGCCATACAAAGGAAGTACTAGCCATGCTCGGCTTGCTGTCCGTCTGTCAAATATCTCGTAAGGAACACGAAGTTGTCTCCCCCGAGCGAGCTAGGCTCAGACAACATGTTTAGGTTGGACGAGTCCATCTTTGGGGTATGGTAGCATATGTACCCATAACGATTACATTTTTCTATTTTGAATTCATGCTCGACTTCGTTTGTCTCTTTTCTTTTCTAGACCAAACCGGTGGCTTCTATAGTTTTGACCCACACTGGCGGCGGACTTCTTTTTGAAAATCAAACACAACGTCGAGTAGTGGTTTATTAGCTTGATGTAGAAAAGGCGGGGACGTTGCCCGGAAACCAAACTCGTTATATACAGCAAAGGCAGTGAGTATCAGTCAGTCCTAGCAGGAACTTACTGCTAAACAGCGAGTAAGGTTGTTAAGAAGGTAAGAAGGAATGTGCCAATATGAGACGTAGAGAAGATAAAAAATGATTAATGGGAGAAAAGTGAAACAGTCAGAAAGAGAGAGAGAGAGAGAAAGGGAGGAATATTCTTGTGTGCTTGAAAGAAGAGAATGGGTTAGAAAGAAATGTAGAGGAAGTAGAATGGATAAGGTAAAGATTTGATAGAAAAGAACGAAGAAGATGAAAAGGGGAAGAAGATGAGGGATTAGAGAGAGAAAGAGAGACAGACTGAGAGAGAGAAAGGGAAAAGGAGAAAAAGAGATTAGCTAAGTCAGAAAAGAGGAGAAAGAAAAAGAAAAGGGAAAGGTGAGGAATGAGAGAGGGAAAGAAAGAGAGAGAGAGAGAGAGAGAGAGGGAGATATAGAAAGAGGGAGAGAGAATGTTTGTGTGTAAGAGAAAGAGAGATTGAGCGTGTGTGAGTGTGATAGAGAGAGAGTGTTTGTATCTAAGTGTGTGAGAAAGAGTGAGAGAGAAAATATGAGATAGAGTGTGTGTTTGAGAGAGAGAGAGAGAGAGAGAGAGAGAGAGAGAGAGAGAGAGAGAAATGTGTATGTGTGCGTGAGGAAAAAGTATATGTTTATGTGTGTGTGTGCGATAAAGGAAGAATATGCGTGTGTGAGAAAGAGAGAGAGAAAGTCTGTGTATGTGTGTGTATAAGAAAGAAAGAAAGAGAGAGAGTGTGTGTGTAAGAGAGAGGGAGAGAAAGAGAGAGATAGAATGTGTGTATATAAGAATGTGGAGAGAAAATGTCTGTGTGTGAGAGAGAGTGAGAAAGAGAGAGAGAGAGAGAGAGAGAGATAGAATGTGTGTATATAAGAATGTGTGTGTGAGAAAGAGAGAGAAAATGTCTATGCGTGTGAGAGAGTGTGTGTGTAAGATAAAGTGAGAGAGAAAATGTGAGTGTATATTGGAACGTGTGTATGTGTGTGTGTCTGTGCATGTGTCTGTGAGTGAGATAAAGAGATAGAATGTGAGTGAGTGCGAGAGATAGGTGAGAGAGAGAGAGAGATAGATGGGGGAGAGAGAGCGAGAGAGAGCGAGAGAGAGAGAAAGAATAACAATTGAAAAGAATTTGAAGAATAATGAGTCACAAAACGACAGAAGAGACGCCGTACAAGACTCAAGACAGCAAATAGACCCACATCCCCGTAGGGTGGTATTTATCAAACAAGAGGCATAGAACATAACATACAATGCGAAATCGAACAACTCATTACCTTGTGCCAGACTAAGCTAAATATCAGCAAATAACAATATGGCGATTGTGGGTTCTGGCGTAAGGTAATCATTAGCATGCTAGTCTCGTTTAGACCTTTCGCTCATTACGTGAGTTACAGTCGGAAGAGGTGCCTTGCTCTCTTGGTCATGTGACACAGTAAGCTAAGCTCTGTAATTTATATGAAGCATATATATATATATATATATATATATATATATATATATATATAAATGGAGACTATCAATCGTTTCAGTTAGGGTTTAGTGTCTCACCGCCATGATGCCCATGTATCGGACAGATGCATCTATTGCAAAAGAATCGAAAGAAATAAAGAAAATAAAGATAAGAAAAACAAGGCATCCATATTGCATACATAAACCACACCCATATATAATAAAAGTACGTACAGTCATGAGTGAATACAAAATGAGAAGAGCAGTGTAGATACTTCGTCGATATTGGTAAATGGTGGTGATGGAATATTTAGGTTGGTCGGATAGAGGTGGAGGAGTTGCGGTGTCCTGTTTTGCCAGTGAAGGGTGTGCGAGTTTTTTTTTTTTTTTTTTTTTCGCTTCGCCATGATAACGTTGGCGCCGGGAACTGGTAAGAGAGAAAAGGAGAGAAGCGAAAGGAAAGAGATGAAAGGTGGACTAACAATCTACATATAGATGGGATATTAGCTGTGGCTAAGCATTATAAATCCGATGACTTCATTGGAATGCCAATCGATAAGAAGAAGAAGAAGAAGAAGAAGAAGAAGAAGAAGAAGAAGAAGAAGAAAGTGAAAGACAATTGCGGGTAAGAAGAAAGAAGAACGATAAGGCGAGAGTGAAAAGGGGATAGATAGATAGATACCAATAACCAAGAAGAAGAAGAAGAAGAAGAAGAAGAAGGTGAAAGAAAAGAGTGGTTAACAAGAGAGAAGAATGTTAAGGAGATATTGAGAAGGATATATATATATATATATATATATATTGAGAGAGAGAGAGAGAGAGAGAGAGAGAGAGAGAGGTGGTGTTTGAAAGAAGAGAACGAGTACAATCAAAAAGTATAGACAGAAAATTGGATTAGAGAAGAATTCGCAAGTAAGGAACGAGTATCAAGTAGAGAAAAAAAAAGAGGAAAGAGAATGATATAGAGAGAAAGAGACAGAGAGAGAGAGAGGGGGAGAGAGAAAGAGAGAGAGAGCGAGTAATAACTGAAAAGAGCCAGAGAATAAGGGAAAAGTAATGACAAAGAAGAAGAAGAAGAAGAAGAAGAAGAAGAAGAAGAAGAAGAATTAAAAAATATGAAAGTGAAAGAAAAGAACAGTTAAGTAAAAGAATGTTAAGGAGAGAGTGAGAAGGACACTCACACTCTCTCTCTCACACACACACACACACACGTATATATATATATATATATAAAGAGAGAGAGAATGAGAACAATAACTGAAAAGAAGTTGAAGAATAATGAGTAAGAGAAAGAGAGACGCTAACGACGACAACGAAGAAGAAGAAGAAGAAGAAGAAGAATGATAAGCATAACATAGGAAACGATGGGGTGATGATGGAAAAGTTTGCTGGTTCGATGAAAAAAATTGGTAAGAAAGAAAGAAGATTAAAGAAAGAGAAAAAAAAGAAACTGAAAAGAGGAAGAAGAGAAACAATGGAAAAAGATTGAGAGTGGAACAAAAATAAAAGATATGAGAAGAAAAACGAAAAACAAAGAAGAAATTATTATGAAACAGAGGAACGAAGGAGAAGAAGAGGTGAAAGAAAAGATTTCGAAAGAAGAAAGAAGAATAAGAAGGAAATAGATAGATATATAGATCAATTGAGTGAGAAAGAAACATGTTTAAAAAGAAGAAGTGTAAGAAGTGAAAGAAAAGATCGAGAAAGAAGAATATGATAGAAATAGATAGATAGAATGCAACAGAAAGAAAGAAAGAGGCATGTTTAAAAGAAGAAGAAGAAGAAGAAGAAGAAGAAGAAGAAGAAGAAGAAGGTTTGTTTAGAAGTAAGGATAAGTATATGTTTTGTATATAAATAGTATAAAGAAGGAAAATGATTAAGAAATAGGAGATCTGATAAAATGAAGAAGAAAGATTTCAAATAGTAAAGAGGATAAACACACACACACACACACACACATATATATATATATAGAGAGAGAGAGATTTTCCTCCTAGTTTATAGAGTCAACTGGATTCCTCTTTAAGCCATCATGGGATTATTTACCCATAAAAGAGTCAATAGCCACAGGAAGGCCACCAAGTCCTTCTTCTAAACTGCCAATGGATGACAATCCGGTCATGACGTTTAGCTGTATCTGCTCAACTATACTTTTATCCCATAGAGTAGGGTTTCTCATTATCCTATATGAGACAAAAAAGGTCGCATCAAACAGAAAAAAAAAAAAGTATTACAGATATCGCTTGTAAATAAGGCTAAGATTGATTAAACAGTAAAGCCAAGATAGAAAAGCTGCCCTTCTCCATCAGGCAATACCTGTTTGGGAGGACTTGGCACCTGAGGCATCCTGAAAAGGAGAATGCTGAGTTGATTTAGTATTTTTTGTGGGAAGTCGGTCAATTTTTAGCGGAGTAAACTGGTTTGAATTCAGAGTTTCCCTTCTCGGCTGAAAAAAAAAGTTGTAACCAAACAAAAAAGTTACTGAATGAGAAATAACCAAAATGAAGGTTGGAAAAAAATGGAAATCTTTATAACATTAACAAAATATCATACTCGCCAGAAGTGTGAAGAAGGTAACCGCTGCTAGTGGTGATTACTTTGTATATTTTCACCCCCTCACAATAGTGTCGAAAGTATTTATGACAAATGAGACATAAACATTAATGCTCAAACGTATGCTTGGTTGGTTGGTTGGTGTTTAATGGCATATCAATCCTTGTGGGTTATTTGATGCCATATCTTTTTTTTATGTACGTATACGTTGTAAGCGAATTGTTTGTGGGTGAATATTTCTATTTTTAAGCGAATTGTTTGAGAGCAAGACAAAGGTTAGTAGACAAATTTTCCTTCACAAAAATATACTTTGAAGATGGTCTTTCGAAGATTCTTTTGTCAACAACCGTTTGATTGATCTTCGGATTATATTATCAGATTCAATATAGACCTGTTCTACACATAAGAATTCATTTTGGACTTTTAGTTGATCCTTAGATATTGCCTTTTTTATATTTGTTTAATAATTTTTTTGTGATTTTATTCTTGCAGTTGAGGAGTTTCTCGGTTGAGATGAGTTTGGTATTTTTAATGGTTTTTGTTCGGTGGTATAAGAGATGAATACTTGATATATAACTGTGCAAACAAACAATGTACGCTACATCCTAACCTCTTGGCTTAAAATAACCCCTGTATAAATTGAAACGTCTTTAAAATCAATCAATCATTCAAGCAAGGAATCTAAAAGGGTTATCAACAGATCCATGAGTATTAAGATAACTAACAACAGTATTTCACTAAGCTTAGTTTGACACAAAACCAGAAGTATGAGAAACTAGTAAGATTTGTACTTTCGACTGAGCCTAACTTGCTAACTATTATATCAGTTTTAAAATCTAAATCTGTAAGCCTGATATTTCGGACTGTGCGATAATTAACGACACGCTGAATGCCAGATATTTCATGCTCAGAGATTTTATCAGATATTAATAATAAAATGCTTTATATAGCGATCATTCACGGTCGTTCTTTTAAAAGAACGATGACATAATGTTAGATAAAGATATTTGCATCCAGGAGCAAACTTTGAATGCATTTTGAGCTTGTTTTTTGTTAGGGGAAATACTTATGCCAAGTTCATACAAAATTTCTCAGAAAATGTTCGGGCCTTCGTTTAAATATTCTTACTGGTTGGCACAAGTACATATTTTTTTAATTCGAAAAAGATTATTAACAGATCCATGAGTAATAAGATCACTGGCACAATCGTCTCAGCACCAAATCAATGTAAGAAGGTATTTTATTGATAAAACTATAGATGTATATGATTTATGTTTACACATTATCATCATCATCATCATGTCATGCCGCCAGCACGGATATCCCTGACCCTCTCTCGCCATTACTCCCTATCGTTCTTTGCCTCTGGCAGGTCTTCAGGGCTACATCCCGTATCCTCACATAGTTGCTGTATGTATGTTCGATCTGGTCGTCCTGCTTTTGTTGGGGTCCATTGGAGTACATAACTTATGAGCTCGACCTTGCTTCTCCAGCAGTGTCCTGCATGTCTGGTTCGTCTAACTTGAATAGTTTTCGTGATGGGAGGCAGGTGGCCGTATAGTTGGTGTCTTGTGGGGTGTTGCCGCCAGGACTTGTTCAGCATTTTAACTTGAAATTGTAAAAATTTAATCCTTTTCTTGGTGCAGACATCGTTGCACAAATATCAAATAAAGGGAGCAAACCGAATGTTGGTTTGGAAAAAAGAATATCCTGAAAAATACAAAATAAATCAAAAAGACGTAGTTTACAAAAGAACGTTCAATTTCAACATGTAGTAAAACTCGAGAAAATTACGAAGACGGCATCATCTCCATCATCAAGTCCCATGAATTATCCCTGACTCTTTCTTTGCATCCGATCCTATCATCCATCGCTCCCGGCAGGTCTTCCAAACTTCATCAACTGTCCGCATGGGTTTATGTAAATAGATTTTGATGGTCGGCCAACGTCTTTGTGTCAGGATATACTGAAGAACATCACATGAGTTCGTCCCGCATGTCTTGTTCGTCTTTCTAGGAAGGTCTTTAAGATGGGAGGTAAGTGACCGTACAGCTGTTGTTTCAAAGTGGAAAACGTCGATGTGAACAATAACATGAAAAAGACCGTAAATGTTCCAAAGAAAAAATTATTTTCCTCTCCGGAAGGAAAACTGTTGCATAGCCGTAATACATATACAACTATACTCATATACATGCGGAAACAAAATCAACAATAATGACGAACGAACACACTTCTTTAGAAAAATATACCTCTCACACTTTATTCGAAAGGGTTGTGAAAGGATTATGTGTGAGAGATGAGTTGGAGACTGAACAGACTGCAACATATTGACCCTAAAAATCTTTTTTTAAAAACAAGAATAGTTTTTAAATAAACTGATATCTTTTTGGTCTTATTTTCAAAACTACTCATAGACCTGTTATTTATTTTAATTCTTTTTTTCTTTTAACAAGTTATGACACATACGAGGAGGATTAAATAAATTTCCAGCCTTTTTTGTATGGGCATTTTTATTGATAGTACACACATGAAACTCTAGTCCCCTTCGACGTAATCTCCTCCGGCTGCAGTGCACTTGTTGTTCTGTCACAACAACTTCTGGAAGGCCCCATGGAATTCCTATTGTGTGAGCGTGTCAATGACCTTCGTCACAGCCTCTTTCATCTCCTCAGTTGTCTCATAACGACAGCCTCTGAACTTAGGAAATTACCATAAGTCACCGGGAGCAACGTCTGGACTATAGAGAGTGTGACGAACTGTCTTGATACCCATCTTGATCAAATAGTCTGTGACAAGGATGGAATTGTGGACTGGTGCATTGTCCTGCTGGTAATGCCACTGATCCGATTTGAAGAGTGCTGGCCTCTTCCCTAGAAATCTCTTCTTGAACTCCCTTAAAACCTCAACATAGTAACCCTAACCCTAACCCTTTGGCCAATCAACTCTCGTGTATTGACTTCCTTAATACACCCACACCTCTCATCATCATTCACAGACTCCTTGCCTTCCTTGAATCTCTTATGCCACTCAAAAACTGATGTTCGATTCATGCAAGATGGTCGAAAAGCAGTCTGAAGCACTCCATACGTTTTTCTGGCATTTTTTCCAAGTTAAAAACAGAATTTTATTGCATGTCGTTCTTACTCACGTCCAGATTGCATTTTTGAATTCACCAGCAATGACAATCAGGATTTAGTAGGGTGTATTCCAATTGCTGCTGTAGCTGTTCCTTTGAACCTAAAATCATAAAAATTGGCCAGTCATCTGATGTGTATAGCAATAACATAGTGAACTTTCAAGAGTCTACGACAATTTTAAATGCCTGAAAAAAAGTCTGGAAACTTATTGAATACACTACGTATATGTATATTTTTAATGTATAATCCCCGAATTACTTTGACATTCCTAAGCTTACTTGTGTGGACCTTTGCGGATCGGGAATATACTGGCAATGTAGTCTCAAACGGCAAAGGAAGAATCATGGTTTGGAACTTGTGGTCAGCCATAGGTTAACCTACAGGGGGCTAAGACCCCACCAACGAGTATCCTGAACATGACACTAAACCATCGGATGGTAAGGCTACAGCCCTGAAGCTTTGGGAAATACGGAGTACCCCTGCATTTCCATGGTTCCCAGATCTACACTGACCAAAAGTGGTAGCACCTGAAAAGGTCCTATCTACGGGTTAAGTTGAATTGTTTGACATTTAGACTGAGTGCAAACAAATCACTTGAATTAAATTGAACCGTTTAAAATAAAACTGTTAAAACAGTTAGCAGTGTGTAAACAAATGAATATCTAATTATTAGTGATACATAGCAATACTTGGAACCATTTATGTGTTACATAGGAATTCTTGAAACCGTCTAACTGTAAGTAAAGTTGGCGACCGTAGTCGAGGATGACCAGAAGACTCCCTTTTCAATTGCTACAACACCGATGTGTAGGGGAGGGCGCTACTTCTTTCCTTGGATTGCTCCACTTTACCCTTGATATTTACCTCATCTTGCTGAGTGTTAAGCAAGGAGGTATCAAGTACCATTTTTAAAGTATGACCCGACCTGGTATTGAACCCATGTCTCCCGGACCATTGGCGAACACTTTACCCACTAGGCCAATGAGCCGGTTTTTACAGTAAACAAATGAATTATTAATAGTAAATAGATTTATTGGTGTTAAACAGAAATACTTGAAACCATATAATTGCGCAAAAAAAAACTGAGCTCAGGCTTTTTAAAATTGTTATCAATAAAATGTCTTTACAAATATATCTAATAAATATATCTAAAGAGGAGTATGCATTCAATCCAAAAAATTCGTTTATGATGATTGATTTTCTGGCTTATCAACTCTTATTGGGTTATTTTATGCTGAATCAGTTTAACACATGATGTACAATTATATAAAGTACAAAAACATACCTTCATAATCATTTTATATTAAAATGATCGATTTGACCCATAGATGGGATCCGAACAAGTATTACCACTCCGGCTCAGAATGGTTCTGGGTTTAATGGCAACAAAGATATGACGCCGAACCCTCAGAGGCTCTAGATGCAAGTATGGTATAAGTTACCCCTCTTCAGGGAATACAGTCAGTGTATTCTATATCCTGCTGACAGAGTGATACACCTGTTTAGGAAAGGATGTTAAAATGAAAGGAGAGCCGACCATGTAGAGATATAGATGAAGCCATTAATCATATCATAAGCAAATGCAAAAAGTTAATTCAGAAAGATTATAAAATTACACTTGACTTGGTGAGAGAGGAGATCCATTGGGAACAGTGCAACTCACTGGATAAGACGAAACAATCGGTCTGAACAAAGTAGAACCTTCCTGAGAGAATATAATAATATTATCCGGGATATTGGAAGTCAAACAGATCCTCTAATCCAGTCCCGAAAATCGGATATGTTGGTTCTATGTCAGCAGTATACTATCCTAATATATATATATATATATATATAGAGAGAGAGAGAGAGAGAGAGCGAGAGAGAGAGATCGTTGACCGACGGTAGCTGAGGGTGAACAAAAAATTCCCTTCTCAATAAACACTATACTATGGTGTAGGGAAGGGCGCAGCTGCTTTCCTTGGATTGCTCCACTTACCCTTGATCCATACCTTATAATGCTAAGTATTCTGTAAGAAGTATCAAGTACTGATGTTTGAGTCTTTGATATCTCTAGAACAGGGATTGAACCTCGGTCTCCAGGACTATTGGCTAAGACACTAACCTCTATGTCAATACATATATATATATATATATATATATGGTAGGTGTTCTATTTATGGCTGATAGTGTCTAATAATATGCATCTCTTCTCTGATAGCATATAGTACATGAATCAAAAGGATTTGTTTGAAATAATCTTTAAAATGATTTTCAACTCTCTTTTTTCTTAAAACATTGATATGGTTTACCTGTTCAAAATGATCGAATATATATATATATATATTGAATTGTATGCGTCTGAAAACTCTAATTGCTAAACTGCCTTCAGACTAAAATAACCTAAGAGTATACACACTATAAAAACCAACCAACCAACCAACCAACCAACTATTTATATATAGAAGATTAAATCAAAAACTTTCATGTAACACCAATGTATTCTAGCTCATGTTTTTAAAAGAGAAAGATTTAGATAATTCCTCGGACTGCTTAAGAAAGAACAATTTTAAAAATATTGGTGTTGCATAGATTTCTGGATATATAATAACCGATAGTAGTAAAATACATTAAAAAGAAATAAATCTTCAATGGATTATTAAGACTTGCTGCCTCTTGATCTCTAGTTAAAGCCATTTCGCATGAATTAAGTGAGATCAAATAAGAGAAATATGGAGACCAAAAGAGAGAGATGATAGTTATAAAAGTAACAACAATAAAGTAATGGATATAGAAAAAAATCATTATTGGCTGAACTGCAAGTTGTACTTGGCCTGAGTACAAGGACAACGGTCAAGTCGAATTGTTTACTGAATATCGAAATATCATTTATTCATGAGTGCTAAATTGCAAAAGGTCATTTAGAAATATTTCCAGAATTTCTTTCAGGATTTTAGCTCTTCTAAAAACGACAGCTTCCTGTTTACTACTACTTCCCAAAAATACATCTGACCAAAGTGTTCAACTTTGGTTGATCAATTGTCTGATTGATTTTAATAGCATTTCAACGCTTTTAGGGTTATGTTATGCCTAGAGATTCGGAAAACGGGTTCATTGTTTGTTTGTATTTAAACTTTTCGTGTAGTCGTTTCTTAAGAGCTTTTTTTCTTCAAGTTATTCTTTTGGTTGGTTGGTTGGTTGGTTGGTTGGCTTTTGGGCATATCAACCCTTTTCGGCTCATTTAACGCCGACTTAAATTTAAATAGAGTTAAATGTCAAAACAGTTCTATTTTAAACAATTCAGTTTAGCATAAGTACATAGTTTTAATGTTAAAACAGTCCCTTTTCAATGGATACTACACCGAGGTGTAGGGGTGGGTGCTACTCATTTCCCTGGTTTGCTCCACTTTATTCTTGTTACATACCTTATATTGCTGAGTGTTAAGCAAGGAGATATCCAGTACTATTTTTAAAGTCTTTGGTATGACACGACCTGGGATTGAACCCAGGTCTCCATGACCATTGGCGAACACTCTACCCACTTGACCAATTGTATAGTTTCATGTTACTATTTTTAATACAGCTAATTTACAGTAATATTCCTATTTAATACAAATAATTTTAATGGCTTCAAGGAACTAATTATGAACATTTGTAAACAAATATAGCACCCCACAAAGCAGCAGCTGTACGGCCACTTACCCCCATCTCGAAAACCATCCAATTTAAACGAACCAGACATGTGGGCCACTGCTGGAGAAGTAGGGACGAACTCGTAAGCCACATACTTCTGTGGACCCCTTCACATGAACGAGCAAAAGCAGGACGACCAGCTAGAACCTATATACAATAGCTCTGTGCCGATACTGGATGTAGCCCTGAAGACCTACCGGAAGCGATGGACGATAAAGAAGAGTGGCAGGAAAGGGTCAGGGAGATCCGCACCGGTGGCGCGACATCGGAATGATGATGATGATGTATGACAAACGCATTTTCAGTAATATGGCATCAAGTATTACTATCGAATTTGAATAAAATAAAAAATCTTTCGACTCATACATAGAACCCTAACAATTACTACCTCTCCCATTCACAGAGGGTCTGGGAAAAATGGTAACGAAGGGGTACAACATAACTTTTCCAAATTTCCAGAACTAGAATCTCACTATTATATCCAGTTTAGTCGCTTAATCAGGAGACTTTTTGGTTTTGACCTTTTGAGGTTTTGCTTTGGTTTTGTTATATGGCACATAAACCTTTGTTGGTCATTTAATGCCAAATCCTTTTTATACGTATATATTAAATATATGTGATTTCTTAGCACATTTTATAGAAAACATCTTTAAACGAGCCTGTGCTCATTTTTTACACAGTCTATTGATTTCATTTATTTCTATGTAAAACGAATAATTCTATACTGATAATCATTAATTTGCATACAGTTCAATGCTATCAAGTATTGCTATGTATCAATAAAAATTCATTTAAACATCAGTCATTTGTTTACGCATCGTTCTATTTCAAATAATGCATCTGAGCATAGGTACAGTTTTTTTTTGTTTGGACACAGTTAAATGTAAAAGCCGCTCTATTTCAAACAATTCAGTTTAGCATAAATTTAAATATCAAAACATTTCTACTTGACCCATAGATAGGACAATATCAGGTGCTACCACTCCGGACCAGAGAGGAGCTGGGAGCAATGGCAATGAAGGAGTACTCAAAAATCCTCAAAGTATCAGTATTACAGAAGCCTCACCATCAGAATGCTTATGGTCAATTCAGGACATTCGTTGGGGGAGTCTTACCTCTCTAAAAGAGATTCAGTTTGTGTGTTCTCTGCCTTGCCAACACGATGCTCTTTTGACTGGGAATGAACGTAATAAGCTTTGACTCGATCGTAATAATTTAGAAAACTTAAGGACGATCCAATATCATCGTATTTATTTGTGTATAAGACAAGATTAAAAGTACACTTTTTTTCGATATTCGTTTGGTTGTTAATCAATACTTGTACCGTTGGGATGAATTTAGTGAACAATTGGAAAAGTGTTATTATAATGATTCTTCTAGCGAGTTTTTCACATCAGCTTTTGTTGATAGTCTTTCTATGGATGGAGGTACCCGTAGTGTAATGGTTATCGTCGTAGGAAATTGACACGGCGACACGAGTTCAAATCCTGGATGAGACTGACTGTATTTCGCATTGCACTAATACCCTTGCGAAAGGTATGAATCCAATTATTCTCCCTCCAGCTATGGGTAAAATAGTAGGGTAGACTAGGTTCTTCAGCCTTGGTGAGACAACTAGTCTAGGAGAAGGAAAACTCTGAATTCAAACCTGTTAAACTCCGCTTAAAAAATTGACCTTGTGTCATATCCTGTCCGAGCGGAGGGGCCGGTAAATATGGATAGTCTTTCTATGGATTCTAAGTGACAGCAAGTTTTCTCAAATCTTCAGAATTCTTCTCAGTATTCTGGCGGTTGTTAACAATGCAGTAGTCTTGATAGTCTAGATCGATCCACCGATTTCCTGCTCTTCCAGTCCTCTTTCAAGGCTTTAGAGCCATTCCAAGGGCACCAATTACAATTGGTATCAACATTACTCTCATGCTCCACATTTTTTGATTCTCTAGCTAGGTCCAAGTACTTGTCTCTCTTTTCGGGTTTTTTATTTTTATTTAGTAGTCCGTCGAGACGGCAAAGTTCACAATACGCTAGGTTCTCTTTTTTATTTTTGGTAATTATCACTATTCCTCGTCTTCTGTCCCGGATTAGATGTTCTGTTTGTATCGAAATCACAAAGAATTTTGTGTTTCTCATTCTGGTTTCTGCATATACCATTTAAATGTATAGTCAAATATCAGTTTTCCCCCACAGTAACCTGTGAATCAGCTTCCCCACCTAATCGTGTCTAGTATTATACTCCTTTCTTCTAGTTTACGGCTTTCGCTTATTATGTTATTAATCGTTTCGTCTCTATTACCACAATATCTACACTTGCTATTCTCTTGTAAATTATCTATTTTCGCTTTAACATAATTGGTCCTTAAGGCGTTGTTTTGTAGAAGAGATTAAGTTACTGTCTTAAGGCTTTGTTTTCTTAGCAATGTCCAGGTCTTCTCGTGTGAGATTTTCTCGGTTTGTCATTTGAAATACTGGAAATTTGAATGATAGCAATTCTCCTTTCTTGTTCTACATTGTTTCAGTTTTCTGGCAATGTCCAAGGATTAGTTAATCGCTTCTCTCTCTTTCATTTCCTCTATGTGGCTCGCCAGTGTGCCTCTATGGGCATCTCTGATTTCGCAATCTTTTCACATTAACTTTTGAAAAATCTTTGCTCAGAAGTAAGTAATTCATCCGATGGTCCCCAAAAATGCTCACTTAAATTCTTGTTCATGCTATTTTTTCTGAAATCATCAAATAGAACGAGCTGTATCTTAACAAATGTCTGACGTAAAATTGTGACTTTTATATAACAATAGTTGAAACCATGTAACTGTGTGCAGGAGAGTGCCCAGGCTCGTTTAATATTGTTATCTAAAAAATGTGTTAACAAATCATATACTAATATATATTTAATATGGATAAAGTTGATTTGGAATTACGTAGACTACAATGGTTGATATGTCATAAAATCCAAACAAACCAAATCTAAAACCCAACTTTTCTCACTGTTCTCGTGTCAGACTGAGTTAAGTTTTGTAGTTAGTGTTACGTAACTGATTTAACTTGTGTTTTATAAGTTGCTTAACATTACAATCCTAATGAAAAGTTTCATTTAAGGTGAATTTACTTTGCAGCTTAAAGTCTTCAGTCGTCTTGGATACTGTTTAACCAAATCAGTTCATGAAAGAAGGGGAGATAAGTGATAAGGTAGGAGGTGATAAAATACAGAGAGAGAGAGAGAGGGGGGTGAGGAGAAGGTGTGTTGGGGGTAAATGGATGCTGGGAAAAAGCAGTAGGTCTTGTTTTGCACGTGACCAGAGCTGAATAAAGGCAGAAATTGAAATCCCGGGAAAATCGATTGGGTTTCTCACCAGACGTGATGAACGCATTTATCCGAATTCTTTCTTTCTATCTCCCTTTCTTTTTTTTCTCTCTCTTTCTTTCTGTATCTTTCTGTATTCCCTTTTCTCTTCTCTCTCTCTCTCTCTCTCATTCCCTTTCCCTCTCTCTTACACACAAACACACATACTGTTTTTCCTCTTTTCTTTCTCCAACACATTCACACGTCTACAATCACCTCTAACGCCTCTGTCTTCCTTGCCAACTTCCATTCCTGATCTCTCTCTCTCTCTCTGTCTGTCTGTCTCTCTCTCGCACATATGTACGCACACATGCACACTTACTAACACACACACACACACACACGAATACACGTCACATTTGCTCCACGCAAACGCACAGTATCTCTTTGATCTCTTTCTCTCTCTCTTGTCAGTATTTATTTCTCCCTATTCTCACACTTTCTCTGTTTGTCACTCTCAAACTCTCTCTCTCTCTCTCTCTCTCTCACACACACACATACACACAGAATACTTAGGAATACACCAGCCCATAGAGACACATAGGCATACAAACAGCGTTTGCCACACACAAACGCAGAGTACATCTTTGGTCTATGTATGAATGTGACAGAGTTAAAAGAATTTGGCATTAAATAGCCTTCAATGGTTGATAGGCCATAAAATTAAATCAAACCAAACCAAACCGTAAGCATGGAGCACCCAGTGAGACTCGAACTCAGTCGTGAAAGTTTGCTTGTCTAGCTTGCTAACAATTACACCACCCGAGGTGCCCAGTAATAGTTTATTATTCTTTTTTGCTTTGATGTGTCAAAAATTCATTTGAATGGGGCAACCAGTGAGACTCGAACTCACTTGTGAAAGTTTGTTTGCTTAATGCTAAACACCAAATAGAGGTGTGTAACCCTACGGCGTTCAATTCGACATTTGTACAGGTGCGGTCTCAATAGACGTTTGTTCTACTTGTACACAACTTAGACGCTTATACTGCTACGGTTCTCGGCAGATCCTTGTAGCGCTACATCTTAAGTGTCAGTCGGACCCCTATTGTAACCTCCACTGTGATGAAAAGAATTAGTGACGAACACACAAAAGCTCCGTGTTGGTTCGCTAATACAAACGTTCACTCGCTACTCCACCTTTTAGTGGTTATTGAAAAGAGAGAAACAGCGCATGAAAACAGTCGACCGCGTTAGCTAGACAATGAGAAAAAAATGTCATGAGGGGAAAGAGGGCAGAAGCAGACCTTGATATTAACTTTCTCATTACTTGCTGTAGCTCTCACCCGTGCTTGTTTGCGTGGTCTGTCTTTATAACTTCGCGTCTGGTGTGAGACTCCTTCTAATTAACAAAAGAATTTACAAACCATTGTTGATACCAATCGTTTTTATTGACACTTTGACATTTGTTGATCACAACATTTTGACTGGAGTTAACACATTTGTGAATCGATAAAAATATTAGAGATAATGTTGATGATGATACCGCAAGTGGGTGATAAGATTGCATACAAGGTGAGTTAAAAAAGAAAGAGGATCCACATTGAAGTGGTATGTATCAAGACTGAAACAAATAATAAATGGAACATTGATTTTCTTCGCATGAGTCTCCTTAGCATCAAAGGCTTATTCCAGCGAGTCTTCTACTGGTCGAAACACTTATGAAACTTCTTTTTGCATGGTTGCATGTTGCGCCATCGTATTTCTTTTAGTGCCCTCCATGTCCTCAGATCATGCCCCTGTGATTGATTTTCTGTTTAGGAAACAAGATAAAGTTGCGCAGTCCTATTCCAACGAGTGTTCTACTGTTCGAAGCACTTATGGAACTTCTTTTTACATGGTTGCACGTTGCGCCATCGTATTTCTTTTAGTGCCCTCCAAGTCCTTAGATCGTGCCCCTGAGATTAATTTTCTGTTTGGGAAACAAGATAAAGTTGTACGGTCCTATTCCAACGAGTTTTCTACTGGTCTAAGCACTTATGAAACTTCTTTTAACATGGTTGCATGTTGTGCCATCGTATTTCTTTTAGTGCCCTCCAAGTCCTCAGATCGTACCCCTGAGATTAATTTTCTGTTTAGGAAACAAGATAAAGTTGTGCGGTCCTAGGTCTGTTGAATATGGAGAGTGCGGAATTTGTAGAGTCTTGTATCTTTCCAAAGACTTGAGGAAAAATAATTATCAAGAATGTCGATCAAAAATTATCCAGATAGCTGAATAAAAAGTATTGAGAATTGGCAGTTCGTCTCGTCTATCAAAATATGTAGAGATCTTCACTTTGTTCAAAACTTAAATTTTGAAATATATATTGGACAGTTTCAGCAAGAATTAAAACTTGTTTAATTCTATGGAATTTTGAAACTCAAACCGAAGGTAAAAGCAGAAGACCAGATGATTTCATTTTATAGGGAAAAATGCCAAATTCTAATGTTCTATGAAGCCAGAGAATAAGATTATGACGAAGTAAAAAGTTAAGAAAATATTTGGTTCCTTTATGAACATTGAGAATCGTTCGTATTTATCATTATTAGCATAGAGCGGTTGTTTAATTTATCATTATTTTACTCATTTGAAAGTTTTCAACACCCACGTCAGCTGGTGGTTTTTCATTGGAGTTTGAGTGACAGCAAGTATCCTCAAGTCTCAAGGACTCTTCACAGTATTCTGGCCGATCTCAACAATGCTGTTATCTGGATGATCTCTACTTATCCTTTGATTTCTAAGTCTTCCAGTCCCTTTATCTACTACAATTAATACAACCGTCGCCATCATATGTCATAGCTTCTTGGAGGTGCCCGTGGTGTAATGGTTATCGTCGTAGGAAATGGACACGGCGACACGACTTCAAACCTGGACGAGACTGATTGAATTTCACATAGCACTAATACCCTTGGGAAAGGTATGAATGCAATTATTCTCCCTCCAGCTATGGGTAAATAGTAGGGCAGACTAGGTTCTTCAGCCTTGGTGAGGCAACTAGTCTAGGAGAACGATAACTCTGAATTGAAATCTGTTAAACTCCGCTTAAAAAATGACCTTTTGCCATATCCTGCCCGAGCAGAGGGGTTGATAAAAAATATGGATACGGTGACATGAGTTCAAATCCTGGACGAGACTGATTGCATTTCACATAGCACTAATATCCTTGGGAAAGGTATGAATGCAATTATTCTCTGTCCAGCTATGGGTAAATAGTAGGGCAGACTAGGTTCTTCAGCCTTGGTGAGGCAACTAGTCTAGGAGAAGGAAAACTCTGAATTCAAACCTGTTAAACTTCGCTTGTGTCATATCCTGTCCGAGCGGAGGGGTTGAGTAAATATGTATATCATAGCTTCTTCAGCTCTCTAGCGAGGTCCAGATATTAATCTCTGTTTTCACCTTTTTTAATTTTACTTAGTGGTCTTTCGGGACGGCAAACTCCCCAATACGGCAGATTCCCCCCATTTTTTTTTCAAATGGCTACAGTTGTTATCACCGTCGCCTTCATGTTTCATGGCGTTTTCATCACCCACGTAAGATCAAGTATTTGCCAAGATGTTCACTTTCTTTTATGCCTGAGTAATAGAAAGCCTCTTCACATCTGCAGAACTCTTTTAAATATTCAAGTTCATCTTAACAGTGCTGTGGTCTAAATTCTTCGTCTGATTTGCAAATACCTGACTTCTTTTTTGACAGATTTTTGGAGGCCGTCCCAAGTGCATCAATTACAACTGGTATTATTATTATTATTTTTCTCGTTTGAGAGTTTTCCCCACCAGCGTTAGCCCGTTTTTGCATTGGAATTTGAGTGACAGCAAGTCTCCTCAATTCTGCAGAGTTCTTCACAGTATTCTTACCAATCTTAATAACTATGTAATTTGGATGGTCTCCACTCGTCCTCTTATTTCCAAGTCCTCCAGCTCATGTACCGAAACTTTGCTGATTGTACCAAAGCACCAATTACAATTGGTATCACCGTCACTTTCATGTTTCGCAGTTTTTTCAATTCCCTCGCAAAGTCCAGGTACTTATCCTTCTTTTCGCTTTCTTTCAATTTTACTCTGTGATCAACCGGGACAGCAACGTCTAAAATTCTGCAAATTCTCTTTTTTTTTTTGTTGATTATTATTAGGTCTAATTGTGTGGCCAAGATTAGCTGCTTCTGTTTGTATCTCAAAAGCCTAGAAAAGTTTGTTCATCTCATTCTCCAGGACAGATTCTCGGTTGTGTATATACGATTTGTTTGAATTCATTTTTATTAAGTTTACGAGTTTAAACTTCAGCTGGTAGAATTCATTTGAGATTGAGTGGGAATACGTGTCCTCAGTTCTCTATGATTCTTCAAAGTATTTTAACCAATTTCACTTGTGCTGTTGTCTGGACGATATCAATTTTTCCTCTAATCTCCTGTTATCAGAAATTTTTTCTAGTTTCTTTGGGACTTTTCTAAGGGCTAAAACTCTGACTGGTATCACTGACAGCTTCTTTAGTTTTCTTGCAAGGTCAACGTATTTGTCCAGGTTGTTTCAACCAACCAACCAACCAACTAACCAACCAACCAATCAAAGATTTAAACAATTGTTTCGTACAATTTCTGATAATATTTAATAATGAAAATACAGCAGGAGTTTTTTTTATCCACCGAATGATTATGGTTCATTTATTGATTGATTTTAATAGCACACCAACCGGTCTAGGACTGTCCAGTCTACTGGGGCTTTAGAATACACCAACTGCTCTTTCAGAGGGTTAAGACCCTCTCCCAACGACTGTCCTAAATATTACTCTAAACAATCTGGTGGTGAGGCTCCAAGAATGCAAAAGCTTTGGGGAATGCAGAGTACCCCTTCATTACCATCGCTCCCAGGTCCACTCTAGCCCGGATTGGCAGCAACTGATAGGGTCGTATAAATGGGTCAAATAGAACTAAACTGTGTACTTATGCTAAACTGAACTGCTTGAAATAGAAATTTTGACATGTAAACTGCCTACTTATGCTAAACTGAATTGTTTAAAATGTAACAGTTTTTGTATGCTAAACTGAATTGTTTAAAATGGAACAGTTTTTGTATGCTAGACTGAATTGTTTGATATAGAACTGTTTGTCAAAAACCTTTCTATTTCAAGCTATTCAGTTTAGTTAATTAAGCTGTGTACTTATGCTAAAATGAATTGTTTGAAATAGAACTGTTTATTTGTATAAAAATGGATTTGGCATTGAATAACCTACAAAGATTGATATGCCATAAACCCCCCAAAATCGTCTGGTATTATCTCATTCCAAAATGTTAGGGAATTATGTTATTTGTACGTTCATTTGTACATTTTTTGTGAAATTGCTTCTTAAGATTTACTTTGTACATGATCATGTCGAATACGAATAATTTTAAAATAAATTTAAAAAGATCTATTTGATCCATTCATTAGATCATAAAAGGAACTACTACTTCGAATCAGTGGGGATCTGGAAGAAATGGTAATGAATGAATACATCATATTTCTCGGTGCTCCCAACCTAAAGCCTCACCATCAGATATAGTTTTGCATCATATCCAGGAAGCTACATTTTAGAGGGTCTTACCCATCTATAAAAGATACTCTCAGAGAATTCTAAACCCTGAAAATAGGTGTCGAGTGGCTTTTGTGTTATATATTGACCCTCGACCGAGTCGTCAATCAAGAGATGCACCTGTGTAAATAAGCGAAAGAACAGCGGAAGCAGGTTGATGTAAGACAATTATATAACCAGGTGCTCGATGCGGTTCAAGTCAGTTGGAGGCAAGATGCCGAATTGAGAGCCAGCGGCAGACAGAGGGCTTTGGGTTCTCAGTGACCCAAGGTTGAGCTACCCAGCCAAGATGAGAAAGAAGTACTGCTTGGTCAGTATAGCAGTCTGTCGCCGTCTCCAGCTCATCTCTCACAGACAACCAACATTAACCATTTCGAGAATAAAGTTTGAGAGATATATTTTTATGAAGAAGTGTGTTCGTTCGTTCGTTCGTTCATTGAAGTTCGTCATTATTATTGATTATGTTTTCGCTTATATTTATAGTTGTATATGTATACGGCTATACAGCATTTGGGGTCCACCAGAGTCAGATAGTAATTACAATTATCCATAAGTAAAAACTGTTAAAAATAGAAGTACTCAGTTCTTTATTTCATGCCTTAAAGTATTTTTCTGCGAGGTTTTGTGTGCTCAAGTGATGAAGGCTGCTACTCTGGCTCCAAATAAAGCCGAGTTAAAACCAGCATTATACGAACTAGAATCTCGTTACTTTTGAGGATTGAATCAAACAAACAGGAAAGGATAATGAAAGGTCAATAGACAAATGGAATTTAATTAACATAAAAATCAATACCACAAAAAGCCGGCGAAAATCCGGTGAATCAAGGATCTGGTTTGGCTTCTTTGTTTAATGGAATATCAATCTTCACGGGATATTTTATGCCAAAGCCCTCCTTAGAGAAGGACAGTAGTAGTACTATTCAACCCATAGGTTGTCGAGATATAAAGGAGTCAATACCTTTTTCTGGTGGATTAGTCTAAAAATCAGGAAAAGTAGTTAGGGACGTCGATATGTAGGAGTTTGAATGTTCACGCCCTGTTTAAAGGCTATACACTTTGGTTGAATGTTCGATTATTCCTTCCAATCAAATTAGGAATTTTTTGGTCTTTGTTTTTAAGCTTTGTGTCGGTTGAGAAATACACGTCCATTCGGAATATTCATCTTCAGCCTTTGTGTTGCCCATTCTTCTTTTTTCTTTTTTCTCTTTTCATTTTTTTTCTTTGCATATTTTATTCTAAGTTTTCATTTAAATGTTAAAAAATAGGATGATGCTCTGTTTCAAACCCTTTTTCCATCCCCCATATGCTTAATTTTAATTTCTTTTTAGCTCTTGATTCTTTATGCCCACAATTTTCCGTTTTTTCTTCATTTATTTTGTTATTTTCTTTTTCTTTTAGAATCAGCTTTGGCTTTTGTGTAATTTTTTCCATCGCTTTTTCATGACTCTTTATTTCTTTCTTT
>OY757914.1:99381486-99421486 GCA_963585895.1 Sepioteuthis lessoniana
GCGAACCAGACATGCAGGACATTGCTGGAGAAGCAGAGATGAACTCATAAGAGATGTACTCTTATGGATCCCCACACACGGCCGCCCAAAAGCAGGACGACCAGCACGAACGTACATTCAGCAGCTATGTGAGGATACAGGTTGTTGTCCTGAAGACCTACCTAGGGCGATGAACGATAGGGAGGAGTGGCGAGAGAGGGTCAGGGATATCCGTGCTGCCAGCACGATATGATGATGATGATACTTCCATAATTTTCACATTTTACTGCTATATTTTTATCAGTTGTGCGTTCAGTCACCAGGCGTTCTCTCATATGACACTGTATGTTTCTAAGAGTAATACACACACACACACACACACACACACACACACACACACACACACACACACACACACATAGAGATATATGTTTGCATAAATATATACATATATATGTGTGTGTGTGTGCGTATGCTATAAAAAAAAAGAAACAATAATAGCTACCCACTCTCACACACAAGCATACACATATACATGTATGTATACATATATATTTATATGTGTGTGTGTATGTTTCGAAAAAGAAAAGAAACAAATATATGCTTCAAATGAAAAGCAGGCAGAAAAGAGAAAAAAAGAAGAAAGTGAGAAAGACAGATAAAAAAATATAGTAAAAAAAAAAAGGAAGGAAAGTTCTAAAGGAAGAAAGAAAATAAAGTAAGAAAGATAGGTTAAAAGATAGAAAGAAAGCAGTAAGAAAGGAAAAAAGGAGAGAAAAAGATAAAGAAAAAGAGAAAGTTTACGTGGTTAATGTTTCTAAGTTTCAAAAACTGGTTTTCACACAAGAGAAACTCCTTATTTGGAACATTGGTGCTACATTGTATTTAGGCTTCCTTTTTCAATAGATAGTACACCGAAGTGAAAGGAATGGCGCTAAACCTTTTCTTTGGATTCCTTCACTTTACTCTTGAGAAAAACCTTATATTGCTGAGTGTTAGGCAAGGAGATATCAAGTACTATTTTTGAGTCTTTGGTATGACTCGACCTGGAATTGAACCCCGGCCTCCCGTGCCATTTAGGAACACTCAACTCAATTGGCTAATAAGCCCGGTTATTATTTTCCAAAGAGCTTAATATCTCTTTAGTGTGGTCAATCTCACAGTTAAGACATTTGCGTATATTACACATGTCTTTCAGTATGAGAATGAATATGTCATATTTTGGATTCGAGAAATGGTTAGTTAGCTATTTATGCGGATTATTACCGTCGTACGTTCAATCACTCGGAGTTATAACATGTGAATGCCCGTGCATCCCCCCCATGGGGGTTGAACACTCTGGCGAAGGAATTGTCGGCCGCCGCTAGCGTAATGCAAAGCTCTTCGAAAGAATTGAGCACTCTGGTAGCCGATAGGGTATAAAAATGTAAACAAAGGCTGCTGCTGCTGTTGCTAAAATAAATACCTTAAAAATTTCCTGTGCCAACTTAGTCCGCTTGGTGGTCGAGAGGTCTGAAACTTTGTCTAACGTTAAGTTGGACGGGTTTCGATCTCGGCTTCGAGCGTCCTGCGTGTCTAGTCACACTGAAGAGTTCTGATAGAACGAAACAGTCTGTCTGTGGATGACAATATATATATATATATATATATATATATATACATTTAAATATATATATATATATATATATATATACATATATATGTAAGAAATTGTATCTAAAATAGACTTGAAAACAAATTCTTACTAAGCCTCATTAAAAGTAACTATTCCGAAGACTTAACAAATAAATAGATTAATAAAAATTTAAAAACAAACAAACAAATAAATAAATTCAAAAACGCAAATAAATAAATATACAAAATAATAATAATTTAAATGATTACAAAAATTGTTCCAGCAATTAGGGGGAGAATGCACGAAGACATACCAACGACTGGATGACAAGGAAACAAAACAATTTTGGAGCAAAATGGGGGGAATGAAGAGAACAAAATAGAAAAGGCGCATGGATAAGTGTTGTGGCCCCGAAAAGGGTCACTAATTAGAACGCAGACACGGACATTAGGTAAACAGATTATATTGCACAAGAAAGATAGAGTTACATAGAAAAGGTAATAAGTCTCGTACTGTTTCGGATAACTCCTGTATTGTTCGGCTGGCAGCGAAATCTCTCAGTTCTAATAAAGGGGAGAAGAGTCCATTATGGTGAGATGGGTAAGGCTCTCACAACAATGAGCAATATGGGAAAAGAATTACAATGACTCCAAGAAGGACCTAACGCAAAAATACACATCAATTCACTCAGAGCAACATTCAAAAAAGTACCAAATTAGAAAACGCCTAGCTAAGATGGCGTACATAGCTCTTGGTTTTAAGAATCCACTTCCATCCATGATTGACTGGCTATCACAATGAATAGATGCGTACAAGAAATAGATATACCGGAATGGATGACCAAAGGAAAGACTATACCCTAATCAAAAAAGAACCCCAAAAAGGAAGCGCCCCCAACAACTAAAGTCCAATACCGATGATGTGAAAAATACTAACGGCACAAATTAGAGAGAAGATTTACTATTCACGAATAAGCAGCGTACTGTTCCCTAAAGAACAGAAAGTATACCACAAGGGAACCAGAGGAGCAGGGCGGCTACTATACTTTGATCAACACAGCCTCAAAGAGAACAAGAGGAGACAGAAAATCTAGCTATGATGTGGATTGACTACAAAACGGAATATAATATAGTTCCGAAAAGATGGATAATAGACTGTCTCACTATGTATAAGATATCCTGTGATATCATAAAGTTTATCGAAAATATCATGGAAAACTGGAGAGGGAAAGTGACAGCAAGAGGAAAAGGCTGGGCGAAGGAGAAAATCCTACGAGAGATCTTCCAGGGAGATGTGCTATTCAATCAAACTCTTAGAAATGCACAAATTTCATAAATTGCAAGAAAAAATCAGCCACTTAATTTACATGAACGACATCAAATTTTTTGCCAAAATGATGAAAAATTGCAAGCCTAATATTGGTGGTGGGGATATATAGTGACGATAAAGGGATGGAATTTGGCATAGAAAAATGTGCCATGCTTAAACGAAAAGCGGAAAACGACAAATGATGGAAGATATAAGTAAAGTTAGCGACCATAGTCGAGGGTGACCCGAAGGCTCCCTTTTCGATAGCTACTACACCAAGGTGTAGGGGAGGGCGCTACTCCATTCCCAGGATTGCTCCACTTTACCCTTGAACCTTACCTTATAATGCTGAGTGTTAAGCAAGGTGGTATCAAGTTCCATTTTTAAAGTCTTTGGTATGACTCGACCTGGGATTGAACCCAGGTCACCCGGGCCATTGGCGAACACTCTATACCAAACCATGGAAAAATCAGAACGCTCAGAGAAAAGAAAACCTACAAACACTTGCGAATATTGGAAGCGTATACCATCAAACAAGCGGAGATGAAAGAAAAAATTAAAACTGAATACATCAGGAGAGTGAGAATACTACTTGAAACCAAACTACAAAGCAGACATCTCATCAAAAGGGTAAATACCTGGGCTGTCCCTCTCGCAAGATACTTGAGACCATTATTAAAATGGACGAGGGAACTCTAACAAATGGACCGGAGAACAAGACAACACATGACGATGTATAAGGTCTTACATTTCCTGGCATGATGTTGCCAGACGGTATATTCCAAGAAAAGAAGGAGGAAGAGGACTTACTAGTATTGAAGATAGCGTCGATGAATCGATACAAAGACTAGAAAACTACATAAAAAAGCGCAGAGGAAGACCGATTACAGCGACCAGAAACAATACAGACAACACAAGTATCAAGAGAATAAAAATAACAAGGAAACAAAAATGGGAATGAAAAAAAAAACTGTATGGATATTTCAAGCGACAAACAAGCGCTAGAAGATTTAGAAATTGCTAAAAAAAGGGAAACCATGAGAGGGAACCTGAATCTCTTCTCATAGTATCACATAATAGCGCCATAAGAACTAAATATGTCAAAGTAAGAATAGACAAGAAACAACAAAATAACAGATTTTGATTATGTGGTGATATAAAGGAAATAATCAATCATATACGCGAATACATTGAATTAGCACAAAATGTGTACAAGACTAAACACGACTGGGTGGAGAAAGTGATCCCCTGGGAATTGTCTAAGGAGTTTAAATTTGAGCATACGAACAAATCGTATATCTACAACCCAGAATCCATTCGCTCTAAGAAAAGGAAACTTACAAATACTCGAGGATATTGGAAGCTGACACCATCAAACAACAGGAAATGAAAGAAAAAATGAAAATGAGTAGTATCTCAGAAGAACCAGAAAATTACTCTAGAGAAAACTCTATTGCAGGAACCTTGTCAAAGGAATAAATACCTGGGCTGTCCTCCTCATACAATACTCACTACCATTCTTGAAGTGGACCAGAGAAGAACTTCAACAAATATACCAGAGAGCAAGAAAACTAATAAGCATGCATAAGGCCTTGCATCACTGAGATGACGTTGACAGACTATATGTGTCAAGAAAAGAGGGAGGAAGAGGACTTGCCAGCATTGAAGACAGCGTTGACGCATCGATACAACGACTTGAAGACTACGTAGAAAAGCACAGAGGAATACTGATTACAGCCACCAGAAACAATACTAACGATACGAGGATCAGCAGAATGGCAACAACCAGAAAACAAAAGTGGGAAGAAAAACAATATTATGAACGTTTTAAGCGATTAACAAGCAACATCTCACCCGAGAAAACGTGGTGTGGGTAAGAAAAGGAAACCTTAAGAAAGAAACTGAATCTCTTCCAATAGCATCACATAACAACGCCATAAGGACCAACCATATCAAAATGACAGAATAGCAGATGTAAGTTATGTTGTGATAGAGACGAAACGATCAATCACATAATAAGCGAGTGCAGCAAATTAGCATAGAAAGAGTATAAGTCTAGGTATGACTGGGTGGGCAAGGCGATCCACGGGGAATTGTGCAAGAAATTGAAGTTTGACCTTGCGAACAAATTGTATATGCACAACCCAGAACGTATCCTGGAGAATGAAACAGTCAAACTCCTCTGGGATTTTGAGATACAAACGGATCACCAAATCTCGGCCAGACGACAAGACCTTATAATAATCAACAAAAAGAGAGAACTAGCAGAATTGTGGACTTTGTTGTCCCAGCGAACCACAGAATAAAATTGAAAGAATGCAAAAAGAATAAATACCTGGACTTTGCTTGGAAATTGAAAAACTGTGGAACTTGAAAGTGACGATTATACTAATTGTAATTGGTGCTTTTGATACAGTCACCAAAGGATTGGTACAAGCACTGGAGGACTTGGAAATAACGGAACGGGTGGAGACTGCCCAAAGTACAGCATTGTTGAGATCGGCCAGAATACTGAGAAGAGTCCTGGAGACTTAAGGAGACTTGCTGTCACTACACTCCACATTCCTGTGAACAATCATCTGCTAACGCTGATGTGAAAAACTATCAAAGAGTAATAAAAAATAATTATAATAAAATTACCAAAAAGTGAAATAGAGATATCCATGTGACTAGCTTTTGTCGTTAACAGAAAATTATGTTGGCTGCCAAAATTAACTTGCTAATTCTTCGTCTTAACAAATAAGGTTTCTTATCATTCTGTAATTTTGAAATGTTGCTACCCTAAAAAAATGAATTCGCAGAAGGTAATGAAAATAAGAGGAATTGGGATGAATACATATCTTTATTTCATTAAATTTTTACTTGGAGAAAGTGTTGTGGCTAAACTTATGATCCCACCTAAATTGAAAGTTAAATAAGGGTTAGAAAATGGTCAATCCACAAACCTTTTTTGAAAAAACAAAACAAAAACAAGGATGAATGTATTTATACAAAGTAAAAACTTGCACATTTTAAAGAACTCGTTTTTGCTGACGTGCAAAGAAAAGAAAGTGTAGCATTTGAAATGAACGTAGTGAATGATGAAACACGTAATTCATTTCAACAAACAAGCAATGATTGTATGAAAACTCCAGCAACAGAAGAAGAATACAAAAAAAAAATGGAGAATAGCAAATCTCAAATAGAATACATAGATTTCTCAGAAACAAAATATAATCAAAGTACTCGCCAAAATGACTAATACTGATATGAAAGACAAAGTACCTTTAACAATGAAAAAAAAAACCCAACTTCATTTAGATAAAGTTAGCAAACTATGCTATTGAAGATCTTTTACAAGACTTTAGAGGGTGTACACTTGGTGTAATGGTTAAACCGATTGACTGCGGAATCGTAGTAAGCGAGTTCGAACTCCAGTGGCGCTATTACGTTCACTTTCGGACAAATACGATTAGGAAAGGTATGAACCCCCTTATCCTCCTAGCTATGGGTTAAATAGTGCTACTACTGTTCTTCTAGAAGAATGGCTAGAGCATAAAATAACCCGCGAATGTTGATATGTCATTAAACAGGTGCCCGTGATGTAAGGAGGTGCCCGTGATGTAAGGAGGTGCCCGTGGTATAATGGTTATCGTCGTAGGAAATGGACACGGTGAAACGAGTTCAAATCCTGGACAAGACTGATTGCATTTCACATAGCCCTTATACCCTTCGGAAAGGTATGAATCCAATTATTCACTATGGGTAAATAGTAGGACAGACTGGATTCTTCAGCTCTTGGTAAGGCAACTAGTCTAGGAGAAGAAAACTCTGAATTAAAACCTGCTAAACTCCGCTTAAAAATTGACCTTATGCCATATCCTGCCCGAGCGGAGGGGTTGGGCAAATATGGACATGCCATTAAACAATGAAACTAAACTAGACTTTAAAGCATATCTTACGCTTTTAAATGAAATAATATATGCGACTACAACAGAAAAAGTCTAGTGACCAAAAGACATAAACAAAATAGCTTTAATCAACCCAAATAGAAATTAAAGATGCAAAAAGAAATAGAGAGAAGTGTCCCTATTTGATTAAATGAGTAAGGGCGTCAATGTGAAAGAAGAAAAATTAAAAGAAAATATAAAAAAAATCTGTTGATAAGATCCCGAAAGTAAAAGAAAAATTGAAGCAGAAAATCCGACTAAAGGCCGAGCGTATCTGAAGATATGAAAAACCAAAAAGAAATTCTTTAGACAACAAAATATTTCAAGATGACCTAAAAGGATTCTATGGAAAAATAGGAAATGAGACAATAAATGTAAAAGATACCCGCCAATGATTGAACATTTAAAAACATCCTGGAGTAATATATGAAACCATAAAAAATCATACAATAAGAAGGCAAGGTGAATTGAAAACACAAAAGACACTTTTAAGAATGATGAAATACAAATGTGCGAAAATATCAAAATAGAAGCAATTTTATTAATACACTTAAACGAACGCATAAATCGAAGTCATTGGAAATCGATAAAATAAATTTTCGGCTTTACCATCTATCCTCTATACACAAACTTATGACGGAACTTATTTCAGAAATCATTGAAGAACCTAAAAAGAATGGCTGATTGGTTCACTGAAGGAGTAGCATACCTACTAGCAAAAACAAAGAAAGCAACTAAAGCGTAAAAAAAATATCGACCCATCACATACCTTCCCACGCAATATAAAGTGGTTGGTTTCTTTGTTTAATGGCATATCAACTCTTTTTAGGTTATTTAATGCCAAAGCCATTCTCCTAGAAGAACAGTAGTGGTACTATTTAACCCATTGCTGGGAGGATAAGGGGGTTCATACCTTTCCCAAGGATATTTGCCCGAAAGTGAACGCAATAGCGCGACTAGAGTACGAACTCGCGTACTACGATTCTGCAGTCCATCGATTTAACCATTACACCACGAGGACACCCCACACAATATAAAGTAATAACAAAGATTTCAAAAGAATGAATAGAAAGATTCATAAAATTTAAGTACATCTTCCTTTTAGAATAGAAGGGATGCAAAAAAGAGTCATATAGCTGCAAAGATCAGCTCCTCATAAACAAGATGATCATGCCCGTGGTGTAATGGTTATCGTTGTAGGAAATGGACACGGCGACACGAGTTCAAATCCTGGACGAGACTTTCCCATAGCACTAAAACCTTTGGGAAAGGTATGAATCCAATTATTCTCCCTCCAGCTATGAATAAATAGAAGGGCAGACTGAGTTCTTCACGAAGGAGGACTATATACAGCCATTGGAAACGATACTGAAAGCACGATGAACAACAGATATCGGTTATGCGTGGACAGAAATGAAATAATCAATCACATAATAAGCGAATGTAGCAAATTAACACTGAGAGAGTATAAGACTAGACACGACTGGGTGGGCAAGGGGAACCACTGGGTGATGTGCAAGAAATTGAAACTTGACCATACCAACAAATGGTATATTCCTCAACCCAGAACCTGTCCTAGAAAATGACACACATAAACTTCTATGGGACTTTGACGTACAGATGGATCACCTTATCTCGGCCAGAAGACCAGACCTTATAATAATCAACAAAAAAAAAAGAGAATTGGTAAAATTGTTGACTTTGCTGAACCGGCTGCCCACAGAATAAAACTGAAAGAATATGAAAAGAAGGATAAGTACGTCGACCTTGCAATTGAAAAAAAAAACTATGGAACATGCAGGTGAAAATTATACCAATTGTGATTGGAGCTTTGGGTACAGTAATTAAAGGATTACTAAAGGGACTGGAGGAGTGGAAGTTGGTGGACGAGTGGAGACCATCCAAATAACAATATTATTGAGAACGGCCAGAATACTGAGAAGAGACCTGGAGACTTAAGGAGACTTGCTGGCACTCAAACTCCAGTGAAAAACCTTCAGCTAACGCTGATGTGAAAAACTCTAATGAGTAAATAATAATAATAATAAGAAGAAGAATAAGAATAATAATTATAATAAAAATAATAATAATCAACAAAAAAAGAGAACTTGCGAAATAGTCGACTTTGCTGTCCCGGCTGACCAGAGAATAAAACTGAAAGAATGTGAAAAGAAGGATACGTACCTCGACCTTGAAATGTAGGTGACAATTATACTAATTGTAATTGGTGCGTTTGGAACAGTAACTAAAGGATTACTAAAGGGACTAGAGGACTTGGAAGTGTGCGGACATGTGGAGACTATCCAAACGACAGCATTATTGAGAACGGCCAGAATACTAAGAAGAGTCCTGGAGACTTGAGGAAACTTGCTGTCTCTCAGACTCCAGTCAAAAACCATCGGCTAACGCTGATGTAAAAAGCTCTAATGAGCGAATAATAATAATAATAATAATAATAATAATAATAATAAGAAGAAGAAGAAGAAGAAGAAGAAGAAAAAGAAGAAGAAGAAGAAACAAAAAATAAGAAGATATTAAACACAGTTTTGTGAATAAACAAAGAAATCACACCAATAATATATATATATATATATATATACGTGAGCTGGAAGATCAGGCTTTTCCTGGCATAAACGTATACTTAAGCACATCTTGTTGAACATAAATTGGTTATATTTTCATCTTAAGATAAAAAAATAAAGCATCAATATTTTAGGTCGAAAATTACACGGAAGTAAAAAAAATGAGATGCACGGTTTGGCTTCTTTGTTTAATGACATATCAACATTCCTTGGTTATCTAATACCAAAGCAATCCCTTCGGAAAAATAATAGTAGTATTACTTAACCCGTAGCTGAAGGGATATAGGGATTCATGCCTTTCCTAAGGGTATTAATCCGAAAGTGATGGTAATAGAGCTACTAGAAATCGAACTCGCTGAATACAATATCATAGTTCGATACGTTAGCTATTACGCCAAGTTGGGTTTAACTAAAGACAATGAAAACGATCGACTAACAAAGAGAAAAACAAAAAGACGGACGATATCGGGCGGGGTTGTTGGGGATGGGGGAGTATCAGAAGATTAGAAGGAGTAGGGGGAGTGTTGTAGCAAAAGATAAGCCGGTGAGAAAAGCGAGCCGAGATGATTGATTGAAAATATGAAATTCAACACTGACGTTACGGCTGCCGTGCGCAGGCGCGAAATATCACTTCCTGTTGGCGGTGTCAAATATGGCGCCCTGTTCGGCTGGACTGATTGCGTAGAAAGAGTTGAAGCAGCGGGTTACACCTCTTGAAATATCTGAATATTTCCGTGTGCACAAACAGCCGCAAAAACAAACACGCGTCTCGCCAAAAACGCATTCACTTTCACTCGTTTAAATCGGCTCGTACGGATTCGCTAAAACTTCGTTTTGTGCAGGAAGAAATCGTATACTAGTGCACATATGTACAGAAGTAATACATACATTTCCGAGCCATCGATAAAACACTTACACGTAGTTTACTATTGTCTTCGAAATTGCTACTCACATCCTTTTATTTTTATTAGTTGGAGGCGTTCGTGGTGTAATGGATACAGTTGTGGGAAACGGATAAGGCGACTCGAGTTCTAATCCTGGACTAGACTGTTTACATTTTCACAAAGTGCTAATACTATTGGGAAAGGTATGAATCCAATCTTTCTATCTCCAGCTCGTATTGAGGGCTAGTAAATGTATATATTGTTTTTACTAGCATGCTAGCCGTAAAAAACAATGATGTATGGTCACTGGAGAACAAAGCAAATCAACGATTTAATTGTTATCCCTACAGTTCTGCAAGGATGGATTTGGCATTAAATAAGCCACGAAATTTGATGTCATTAAATAATGAAATGAAACTAAAACAGGGTTTCTGATGTGGTGTACCAGCAGGTAATTTTCCCAATGTGCCACGTTTCGGTTTGATTTTTGTGCCTTATTCATTTTGGTAGGATCATCGTGATTGTTTTAGGCATTTCTTTAGTTTAGGGGCACAAGTGTGTGGCACTCATTATTTAGGAAAATCCCTACACATTAGTTCTCGTCGAGCTTGCTCGTCATTATATCACAAGATATTTTGTAAAAGCTTCGCTTCGTCAAGTACTAGACAGAAAGTTTAGAGTATCCAATGGAAATTGATTGGTTGGTTGGTTGGCTGGTTGTTTTTTTTTTTTTTTTTTTTTTTTTTTTTGTATCCATTTTTATGAAGATAGTGCTATTTCCAACAATTCAGTTTAGGATAAGTACGCAGTTTAAATGTAAGTACAGTTTAATTGTCAAAAACATTTCTATTTCAAGAAATTCCGTTTAGTCAAACAATTCAGTTTAGCATAAGTATGCAGTTCTATTTAACACATAGATAGGGCCCTATCAGGTGCTACCATTCCGGGTCCTAGTGGACCTGGGAGCAATGGCAACGAAGGGGTACACCACATTCCCCAAAGCTCCAGCATTACTTGAACTTCACCATCAGATTGTTTCGTGTCATATCCAGGACACTCGTAGGGGAGGGGTTTTACTCCTCCGCAGAGAAGCAGTCGGTGTATTCTACAGCCGCAGCCGACTGGGCAAGTGGAAATTGAAATACCTACACTGGAGTCATAGTCTGTTACAGAAGTGCCTCTCAAATTATCTGATATGGCGTACCTGCAGGATATATTTCTTATGGATCACAGTCTAATATCAATTTTGTGCTATATTATTATTTGGTTTATCGTTAGGTTTCAAGTGTTTCTATCTGTTTAATTGGTTTCTTTGTTTAATGGCATATCAACCTTCGTAGGTTATTTAATGCCAAAGCTATCCTTGTAGAAGAACAGTAGCAGTACTATTTAAACCATAGCTTGGAGTACGAGGGGGTTCATACCTGTTCCGAAGGTATTAGTCCGAAAGTGAACGTAATAGCGTGACTGGAGTTCGAACTCACTTACTACGATTCCACAATTCAGTGCTTTAACCATTACACTACAAGGACATCCCGTATATATTTTAAGAGAATTGGTGGTATGCAATCCTCACAAAAGAATTCGAGAATTATCACTTGCTTTTAATATATCCCAATCCACAATCTACTGCCTCTTGAAAAAGATGGGAAAACGAGTAAGCTAGGTATTTGGTTTCCTCATATTCTCAATGAGAAGAATAAAAAAGATTGCATATTAATGACAATGATTCTTCTTTGAAAACTGAGAAATGACCCGTTTCTCAAGAATATCATTACAGGTGACGAAAAATTGGTCTTTAATGATTTTGTTCAAAGCAAAGGGCTGTAGACAAATCTCCACAACTTACCCCAAAGGCGGAACTTTATAGAAGAAAGGTCATGCTGAGTGTATGGCGGAATCACTGCTGCATTATACATTTTTGTGGAGGTGCCCGTGGTGTAATGGTTATCGTCGTTGGAAATGGACACGGCGACACGAGTTCAAATCCTGGACGTGACCGATTGCATTTCACATAGCACTAATACCCTTCGGAAAGGTAGGAATCCAATTATTCTCCCTCCAGTTATGGGTAAATAGTAGGACAGACTGATCTTCAGCCTTGGTTAGGCAACTAGTCTAGGAGAAGGAAAACTCTGAATTAAAACCTGTTAAACTCCGCTTAAAAATTGACCTTATCTCTTATCCTGCCTGAGCGGAGAAGTTGGTAAATATCATAGGATTATTTATTTTTTGTTTCTAAAACAAAATCAGACACCCAATGCAAAATTATACTCAAAACAGCATAACGTGTACATGAAAATCTTCTAACAAAACACCCCACCATACTCATCAATATGGGAAGCGTTTTGCTTCTCTTTTGATAACGTCAGGCCACATTCAGCAAGAATTACGGAGGAAGAAAATTGGATTAAAACTGATCTATTCTACCTTATTCCCTATATTCACCAGACATTTTACTTAGTGATATCCATCTTTTTCGTTCTCAGCAAAATATTCTGAAAGACAAAAAAAATGTTCTCAAGAAAATCAGCTGAAAATGTTTCTGGAAAACTTTTTGATTGAGAGGAATCAACCAACAGCTTGATAAGTGGCAAGAGGTCAATCAAAATAATGGTGAATATTCTATTGATTGAAATTAATTCATCATTAAATTGTTCATAAATAAATGACATTTTTATTTAACTGAAAATTACGTATGACTCATCCCAATATATTATGATAATGTGAACCAGGAAACTCGCCATGGACCGAAAGTCGATGACTTGTGTACCAACACCTGGGTGGGGGTGTCGTCGAGGTGTAATTGTTAAAGCGATGGACTGCGGAATCGTTGTAAGCGAGTTCGTATTCCAGTCGCGCTATTACGTTCACTTTCGGTCAAGTAACCTTGGGAAAGATATGAACCCCCTTATCCTCCCAGCTATGGGTTAAATAGTACCACTACTGTTCTTCTAGGAGAATTGCTTTGGTATTAAATAACCTACAAAGGTTGATATGCCATTAAACAAAGAAACCGAACCGAACCGAACCAACACCGCTACGTTTATCACCATCCAGGTTAGACAGGTGGCCAGTAAGGACGGGTGACGACAAAAGTCAAAGGAATTGGCATTGATGATGATGATGACGATGATGATGATGGCATAGTTCATTTCTCCGTTGCCTATTTTCTAAGAAATTTTGTTTCATAAGATGTGAATTATTTTTAATGAAAAACAAATTAAATTGGAGAACTTATTTTGAAAAGCAAAGTATCTTCCCGTAACAATTTAAAAAGATCTGTTTTCGATTCTCTAAGAATTTTATTTTATAAAATACATATTATGTAAAATAAAAATCAATTTATAACTTGCATATTACCCATAAAAAATAACTATATTACATACGCATGAATCTGTGATAGCGTTTGAGTAAAATTGATGATTTTACTCGTGGCATTAATTTAAAATGATCTGATATTCCGATCAGAAGATCAGATCTTGTTTTAAATATCGAGAAGAAAAATAGCTGTTATCAATTGAATTTTATTATTTTCAGAGGACCACAGAGTGAAAATGAAAGAAAACGAAAAGATAGGCAAAAACTTGGATCTTGACAGAGAACTAAAAAAGCTATGGAACGTGAAAGTGATACCAATCCTTGTTGGACGGTCTCCAAAGTATTGTTAAGACCAGCTAAAATAGTGAGAAATGTCCTGGAGACTTGCTGTCACTCAAAACTTATTAAAAAACCAGCAATTAAAACTAACGTAAAAAAATCCACACACATAGAGTGAAAATAAGTAGATAAATGAATGAATTAATAAATAAATAAATAACGCAAAAACAGTATAAAACTAAACACGACTAGGTGGGGAAGACAATCCATTGGGACTTGTGTAAAAAATTCAAATTTGACCATACGAACAACTTTTATATGCACAACCCAGAATTCGTCCAGGAGAACAAGACACACAAACTTTTCTGGGATTATGAGCTTCAAACGGATCACCTAATCCCGGCCAGACAACCAGACTTAGTGATAGTCAATAAAAAAGATAACCGTCCGAATAGTGAACTTTGCCGTCCCAGCAGACCACCGAGTGAAAACAAAAGAAAGCAAAAAGAGAGATAAGTACTGACACCATACTAGAGAACTGAAAAATCTATGGAACATGAAAGTGACGATGATAGCAATAGTGTTTGGTACACTCAGGAAAATCCCCAAAGGATTGGTAAAGCGACAGGAAGACTTGAAAATAAGAGGAGCATCCAGGCATTATTAACATCGGCCAGAATACTGAGAAAAGTCCTGGAAACTTGAGGAAACTTGCGGTCATTCAAACTCCAGTGAGAAACCATGAGCTAACGTTGGTGCGAAAACCTCTCAAAGGAGTAAATAAAAATAATGCTAAATAACTAAGAAAGCTACGGAACAAAAGCGTGACGGAGTAGTTGGCGTGCTGGGAATATCCCCACAGCCTTGGAGAGGGGGCTGGAACTGTTGAAATTTGGAGAACGAATTGAGATCCCCCTGACTCCAAAATTGTTGAGAGAGGCTAAAATAATTAGAAGAGTCCTGAAGACCTGAGCATTTTAAAGATCGGCTAGAATACTGAGAAGCGTTCTGGAGAACTGAGGAGACTTGTCATTTACACTCCAGCGAATAACCATCAATTAACATTGGTAGGGTAATTTCTAAAAGGAGTAAATTAATTATTATTATCATTTCAAACACTGTGTGGTGGTTATTGCAGATACAATAGCTGAAAAGGTAGGTCAACATGAATCAATATTTTTGACAGAGTAATATAGTGTGTCTGTTTAATTGTATATGTGGGTGTGTAATTGACGCACACACTGAGAGAGAGAGAGAGAGAGAGAGAGAGAGAGAGAGAGAGAGAGAGCCATTCTCGAGAAGCAAGATATCTGTTTCCATAACTAAAATCATTGATGGTTGGATGTTTTTGATTAAAAGTCATTCATGCATCTAAGTAGTTTTTATCGAGAAAATGATTTTTTTAAATGGCGTCTCAGTTTCACGGGTTGATTCAGGGGAGTGAGACATTTTACTTTGATTATCCTACAAATGAGACAACATTGCGATAATATGAAGGAAACCAAAAAAAAAAAAAAAGAAAAAAGAATGATTTAATGGTCTTTTTTCGAAGTTATCTTTTTTTCAGGATTTTATACGCCAAATCATTTTTATATTGGTCTCTCACACAAAAAAAGCAAATCTGCATACTAGTATATTTTCATAGCCACGTCTAGTTATGGTTAAAGAGCAATGCAAGCAAATCATTGTGAGTGAGATAGCTACTCCCTGGGTTCATCATCCTACGAGCATTGTTTACTAAATGACTAGTGGTTTATGTATATGTGGGGTTTATAGTTATGTATATGTGGGGTTTATAGTAATTTATTGGGTGGCTCAATATACATGGGACCCAAGAGACTGCTGATAAGTCTATCAATAATAATGATTTATTACTGAGACAAAAACCTCAAAAACATTGCATGTCCTGGAAGCTGATATAATAACGATAAAAACATTTGATTTAATGTCTCTAGATAAAAGGATGCATTTTTTACAGGACGTGTTCCAAATGAACCCCACTTGTCTCAGTAATAAATAATAATCATATTAATGGATTTCATCTATTTTGAGATAGTTTTGAATGATTTTGTCTACAGAAAAGTATATAGTCGACCATAGTCGTGGGTAATCCGAAGACACCCTTTTCAATTGCTACAACATCAAGGTGTAGGGGAGGGCGCAACTCCATTCTATATATATGTATATATATACAAGCCAAAGTGGACATTAAATAACAATCAAGGGTTGATATGCCATAAAACCATATAACCTAACCCAACCTAGTGTTAAAGTAATGCCCAAACCTTCGTATTAGGTGTCAGTATCCCAGTCAGCTACGGCTGTACAATACACAGACTGCATTTTTGCAGGGGGCTTACGAGTTTCCTGGATATGACAGATTATTTAATCTGACGATGAGACTTCAGGAATGTGGAGTATCCCTTCATTGCCATCGCTCCCAGTTCCACTCGGTTCCGGAGTGGTAGCACTTGACAGGATCCTATTTATGGGTCAAATAGAACTGCTTGACATTTTAACTGATCGCAAACAAATGACATGATAAATTGAATTGTTAGAAATAGAACTGTTTGATCATTTAACTATGTGCAAACAAATTACTAATGTTTAATTGACTCGTTAGTGATAATTAGTATTGATTGGAACCATTTATCTTTGTGCAAACAAACGAGAAATGTTGAAAAGAATAATTACTGTTAAATAGCTATAGTTGCAACTTTTTCCCTCTGAGCCAATAAATAATATTGAATAGAATTATTAGAGATAATAAATGAAACCATTTAACCAGGTAGAAATAATGGCAATACTACAGGGTGGAACGATAAAATTGTCGTCCTAAAGAAAACAACACTACAGTTTTATTTTAAAACTTTTATTGATAAAATCAATTCAGGTAACTTGATTATGTAGTAAAGCTGACATCTACTCAATGTAGCCGCCTTTAGCCCCAATCACCGCCTCAATACAGATCCGGAACTAGGAGCATACCTTTTCCACAAGTGCTGGCGGGAGATCGGCGAATACTCGGCGGAGGGCGGCGATCAGGCTGGTTTTGGTGTTGTGGGAGGTCATGTTGGTAATGTTCTAGACGTATGACCAAATGAAGTAGTCCAGCGGGTTCAGGTCGAGGGAGGTGGGCAGTGAGAGAAGGGTACAAAGTCGTAGCACACCTTCTGAAGCCAAGCCTGGGTCTCTTTGGACTTGTGGGCCGGCGTCGAGTCCTGCTGCCACACCCAGGGTCTTCCACCGGCCAGCAGATTGCACCAGGGGATCCCCACACTCTTCAGTACATCCAGGTACACTTTGGTGTTGACTTTTAAGCCGACTTCGAAGATGTGAGGTGGCATGATGTGGCCCTCTCTTTAAAGCACCCCAAAGACCCTAACTGTTGCCGGAAACTTTGTTTTCATTACCCTGGGAACGTACCTATTATTCGTGGCAATCCAGATTTGCATTTTGAGGGTGCTAGCAATGGTCCTGTTGCCATAACTAGGATTGGTAGAGAGCATGATCTGTACAGCGGCGCATCTCCGATCTCGCTCGTTGGACATTGTGTCACTTTCAGACATGATAGGAGGCTCCTATCGCTCTTGGGATTTGTACACAACTAGCCAACTAGTAGATGGTCTGCAACGAAAAATGAAAACCTGTTTTCATAAAACGGAAATGGAATCTTATCGCCTTTTTTAGGGCGACAATTTTATCCTTCCATCCAGTAGAGTGCAAGCAAATTAGTTTTAATACATTTAAGAATGAAATTACCAACAAACTATTCAATTACAAATATATGCACATCCATTTAACTGTGTGCAAGCAAATGACTGATGTTACATTGTTACTGTTACATAGCTATACTTGAAAGCATTTAATTGTGTGAAAATAAATGATTTATAGTAAATAAAAATATTTGTATTTGATAGAAAAACTTGAAATTATTTAAATGTGTAAAAAAGAATGAGGCCAGGCTCGTTTAAAATGTATTTACAAAATGGATTTACAAATCATATATACTTGATCTATATGTAAAAGCAGGATTTGTCATAAAATAACCAATTATAATCAATATGCCATAAAACATAACCAAACCATATCATATGTATTTGATATATATGTATAAAAAGGATTTCGTATTAGATAACCTACAATGGTTGTATCGTAATCAAACATAATGAACGAGTTTTAATGAACGAACAAAACACTTCTTTATAAAAATATATCTCTCATTTTATTCTCATAAGGGACCCACTGTTTATTGTTCGTTGAGAGATAGATGGAGAGACATACACTCAGAGAGAACCTCTTCTTGTCCCATACCGTCTTCCGGGAGCCAGGTGGTGCCAACGCTTGCACTCCCTTGCAAGCCGAGATGCCTCTGCTCGGCTGCGTGTCCCTCGCTCGACTCCGATTCTCTGCACTTTGTCCAAATCTGACCGCGTAGTTCTCATCACGTGATCCCCTTTCAGTTATACTCGTCTGCCCTGATCGTGCTTCCCTGTTTACTTATCATAACCTGACAGGAGGTGCCAGTGGTGAAATGGTTATCGTCATAGGAAATGAACACGGTGACTCGAGTTCAAATCCTGGACGAGAATGATTGCATTTCACATAGCACTAATACCCTTGGGAAAGGTATGAATCCAATAATTCTCCCTCCAGCTATGGGTAAATAGTATGACAGACTGTATTCTTCAGCCTTGGTGAGGCAACTAGTCTAGGAGAAGGAAAACTCTGAATTCAAAACCTGTTAAACTCCGCTTAAAAATTGACCTTGTCTCATATCCTGCCCGAGCGGAGGGGTTGGTAAATAGGATAACCTGACAGCTTGTAAAAGCACACGGGATCACTAGGAACGAACCGAAAATCCATGGCACATGTTATATAACATTATGCCTGATATATCTTAAAACCAAACAAAACCAAATCATATGTATTTAATATATATATATAAAAAAGATTTGGCATTAAATAACCTAGAATGGTTGATATGCCATAAAACCCAACCAAACCAAAACATATATATATGATATATATGTAAAAACAGGATTTGTCATTAAATAACAAACCGTGGTTGATATAACATAAAACTCAATGAAACCAAATCAAACCAAACCAAACCTAAACATTAACGTTTTATCCAGCGACGTGCATTACCATATTCACGAAGGCATTATCAAAAGTTATAACTTTGATCCAAAATAACTAATGTGCAACAAACACCTCTGTTTTATGTCACTACGGAGGAAAAAAAACTACTGAAATATGTGTATAATTATAATTGCACTATCATTTCTTTTCTTCAATCCTGTGTCTTGTCGGTCGTTCAGCACCCAGCTCCTTACTCGTCTTTTCGCCGTCTTTCTCACATGTTCAGTCAGTCAACTTCTTTGTTCCTATTTGGGTCGCTTCGTTTTACTCTGTGTCTCTGTCTTTTTTGTTCGTGGCTCAAACTTTGTCTTAGTTCGTCTTTGGTGGGATAACAAACAACGTGAATACAATTCTATTATATGAACATCTTATTTTTTTCTTCAACGACAATCATCATGGCTTTAAGGAGAATCAGAGAGCATAGATGGAACGGCCAAACGCTTCATCCGATCGTTACTCACCGATAGGCGCGAAATTATTCCTAGCTTCTAGCTTGCATGATCAGGCAACCAGTGAAAGCTGTTATTCCATTTGATCTCGAAGTCATCACTCATCACTCAAATGCAATGTTTTTTTTTCTATGCTGTTCAACTCTTAGAACCTATTAAAATTATACACAGCAAGTCAATCATAGATTTCACAAGTCTATTGTGTAACATAAACACAAATATTCTTTCCGGGAATTTAGTTCCTCGATTCCGTTTTCAGCGATAATCGTCATTACTCCACCCAAACCTATTATAATGGGTGTCTTAATACACATGGGACCCATAGGACAGCTGATAACTCTACTACTAATACTGTTGTCTTCTTTTTGTTTCAAATTTGAAAATAGTAAACTATAACAACTATTAATCTTCGATCACAATGCCTTGGACAAGAGAGGAAAATAATTTTGCTTCACCACTTATTTGGTGATAAAATCAATCAAAACTGTCTCAAAATAGATACAACCCATTAATATGAAAATTATTTATTACTGAGACAAGAAACTAAAGAAAGAATGCATGTCCTGGAATAATAATGAAAAAAAACATTAATCTAATGTCTCTAGCTTAAAAGATGGATTTTTTACAGGACGTGTTCCAAATGACCGCCATTGCGCTTGTCTCCTTAATAAATCATTATCATATAAAGGGATTACATCTATTTTGAGACACCCAGTAGATCGCTTAAAACGGATTGTTTTTATTTTTTACCAGATTAAAAAGCTTCAACTTGTGATTTATGGCAACACTTCACTTCTCGAGCTTTGGGGATTGAAGAGTACTCATTCATAGTCAATACTCCTAGATCCACTCTCACCTGGTGTAGTAGTTTCTGCTACGCTTCCTTTTATGAGTCAAGTGGTTCTTTGAAAGATATTGGATTTGTATACTTGACCCCTAAAACTGTGCAAATAGCAACAGTTTGTTGCTATTATTTTTCTCCTTGAGAGTTTTTCCCATAAGCATTACCTGATGGTTTTCAACTGGAGTTTGAGTGACAGCAAGTCTCCCCATGTCTCCAGGACTCATCTCAGTATTCTGGTTGATCTCAATAATGCGGTAGTTTAGACAGTCTCTTCCTGTCCCGTTATTTCCAAGTCCTCATCACCTTGTACCAATCCTTTGATGACTGTACCAAGAGCATCAATTACAATTGGTATTATCGTGACTTACATGTTCCACATTTTTTAAAAAAAATTTCTAACATGGTTCCGGTACTTATCCCTCTTTTCGCATTCTGTGGTCCTCTGGGACAGCAAAGTCCACAATTCTGCAAGTTCTCTTTTTTGTTAATTATAATAAGGTCTGGTCGTCTGGCCGAGATTAGGTGATTGGTTTGTATCTCAACATCCCAGAGGAGTTTATGCGTGTCATTCTCCAGGACAGATTCGGGTTTTAGCATATACCATTTGTTCGTATGGTCAAACTTCAATTTCTTGCACAGTTCCCAGTGGATCACCTTGCCCACCCAGTCGTGCCTAGTTTTATACTCTTTTTGTGCTAATTTGCTGCATCAATTATTATCATTACTATTATTTATCCTTTTGAAATTTTCCACATTAGTGTTAGCTGATGGTTTTTCACTGGAGTTTGGGTGAGAGCAGGTTTCATCAAGACTCCAGGACTATTCTCAGTAAGCTGTAGTTTTGGTGGTCTCTACAGATCCTCTTGTTTCTAAGTCTACCAGTCCATTGACCTATCCTTTCATGACTGTAACGAGTGCACCACTTTTAATTGCTATCACAGTCAATTTCATGTTCCAAAGTTGTTTTTTTTAATTCTCAAGTAAGATCTAGGTACTAATCTCTCTTTTCCCTTTCTTTCAATTTTATTCAGTGGAGTAAACTGAAACAGTTTTGCAAGTTCTCTTTTTTTGTTGTTGACTATCACTAGGTCTGGTCGTCGGGCCGAGATTAGGTGATCTGTTTGTATCTCAAAATCCCAGCATCTCATTCTTCAGGACGAATAATAATAATAATAATAATAATAATAATAATAATAATAATAATTATTATTATTATTATTATTATTATTCCGAATTTTTAACAAACTGACGGTTTTTCATTGGAGTCTGATTCACAACAAGTCTCCTCAGGTGTCCAGGATTCTACTCAGTATTGTGAACTATCTTAACAATGCAGTAGTTTGGGTGATCTCGATTCCTTCAATTTCTAACTTTTTCAGTCCCACCTCTTTCCAAGTCTTTGAGGGTAGTTCCAATAGTAATATTATTTTCAATATTCTTGTTGCTGAATCGGGATACTTACTTGAAACATTATAATTGTTCGATTCATTATTGTTTCATCGGAATGCTTGAAACTATATAAATGTGCAAATTATTTATATTAAATAAGAATACTTGGTATCTTAAAACTATGTGCAAACGCTTGATTATTGACCAAAAATTACAATTCAGAAAACCTATACCATTGAACATTCAGATATTTACAAATTATCAAAATTTTGGCATTAAATATCCCATTAGGAATTGATATGCTGTAAAACAAATAGACAACCCTGGATCCCTACTGACTGTTTAAATTTAACTAAATTCTTGACCCTATCTCTATCGACAGTTCTCTTATAAAACCCGATTTCATTTTTGTTCCTGGTTTTCATATCGGAAGTATTCACCAATGACATCCGACTTTAATTTTGCAGTTACTTGATCTCGGGTTAATTTATCCGCTCTAAGCCTCTGCTGCAGTTGATTGGTTGGGTTCTTTATTTAATGGTATATCAATCTTTGTTAGTTATATAATGGCCAATCCATCAGTCTCGAAGAATAGTAGTTGTACTATTTAACCCATAGCTGGTAGGATAAGGGGGTTCATACATTTCCCGAGGCTATTTTACCGAAAGTGAACGTAATAACGCGTTTGGAGTTTGAACTCGCTTACAGCGATTCCGCCGTTCATTGCTTTAAAAATTACACCACGAGGACCCCACCCCTTCTGCACAAGTGCCCACTACTTGAAAAGAATTGATGTAAATTACCCCAGATGATCTTTTTTTCAATTTGTTGTAAACATTTAACAATTTAGTTAAAAAAAAATAATTGAAATTTTCGTCAAAATACAAAATATTCCTAAAACTTATTTCCTTCTTGTGTTTCCGGATGAAGTGCTTTTAAAATCCAGAGTGAAGACTTTTCTGGAGTAGACATGTTTGTATAACAGCCGTATAACTGCGCGTATACAATAAAAAACAATAAAAGAAAACTATCGAAAAAAAAAGAAGACTTGAAAGAATCATAGTATTGATTGTTATTTGCAGTATTAGTGAAGAAGGCTGTAGTAATGTTAAGTTTTGAAACAGCTACAGTAATCGAAACATTGCAAATCACAGCGCTTACGATTTTTTATCATCGGCAGTGGAATCGTCTCCACAGCGCATTGGAATCGATTTACGCCGATCCACGAGTTTTGGAGGGAGAGGTCTTGTCCTACAGACAAATGTGGCCGTGAAGAGTTTGGGTCAATTATGTGTTTTGTATGATTGTGCGAATGGCTCGTGGCGGAAGGAGATGAATGTTCTGCGAGGCGTGAAACGGTCGACGAACAAGTTATGGAAAATCAATGTTGCATGAAATGCGGAGGAATATGGCATCGTTGGCGGGCGGTGCGGACATTTGCACTGCAATGACGGGCGTTGCTGAGGGGATCAGAGTGGATGGGGAGGCCGGATGGAAACCAATACTAGCGGTTAAATATTTCCTGTCCCCATAAAAGAAAAACAGGATTTCATATTCCACAAAGAAATGATATGAACGATCATCCCTTAAGGACACACAAGACTACATGCGTATATGTATGATTTGCTTCATATACAATAAGATATATATATATATATATATATATATATATATCGAAAGGGAGAGAGAGAGAGAGAGAGAGAGAGAGAGAGAGAGAGAGAGAGAGAGATGAAGAAAAACATGGGTGGATCACTAAGTGTATAGCGCGACAGTCACTAGTTGATTTTAGTTGAATATTTCCCGGTATAATGTTTTATCTTTATGATTACTGGAGAAGAAATGGTTTAAATTAATAAACAAAGAACGAGATTATGTTTAAAAATAAATATAAATAAATATTTATTTTATATATATATATATATATATATATATATATATATATTAATTATATAGTTTTGACTAAACATTTCTATGTTCTTTATGGTATTATATGAGGAAAATTTAATAATACGACCTCGGGCCCAAAGGTTTAATATCAGTGTGTTCTTGTGAGAGCATGTTTATGTGCGTATGCTTGATGAATTGTTTTAATACATGTTGTTGGATGCTAAATTTTTTTTTTACTCAGAATTAAACATATTGTAATTTATATTAAGAATATGAACCGGAATAACATTAATGACCTAGAGTCATGTTTTTCTTTCTCTCTTTTTTCCATACACATATAGACTGTAATCCATACTTGTTGTTTTTCAACCTCAATTGAAACATGTTCAGTCATCTGATGAGACGGAGAGTATAATGATATTCTCTGCCAAAATAGATTTATAATGACAATTAACCAGGTTTGAGTTTGCTTCTAATTGCACTATATACGCTCCGTACGTGAGTTTTATTATATAAACCTGGATAGAAAAAATATATAACAATAGCCATACATCGAGCACTCCCAAAGATTTATATGAAATTCCTCATATATTCTAAACGCGAATAATCCACACCCACTGTCTTCGGACGCTGACTGAATATTACTGATATATATATATATATATATATATATATATATATATATATACATATATATATTACAGATTGCGAAACTCCAGTCATAATAACAGACTGCTTTTAAGGGTCGACCTATAGACATGACCCAAATCAGAAGGAAGTGGGACAAGGTGCCTAGGGGCCACCAACTTCCATAAACGTCTGCTGCACACCGAAATCAGAATATACTTCAGTATGAAAAGAGAAGTCGCTGATTGGATGAAAAAAGGTTGGCAACAAGAACTGCTTTTCGCGCGCCAAAAATACAAATCGGACTGAACGTCATTTGGGAAAAATGTTTGGAGAGAATCGGCCTGGCAACTCAAGGGTGCGCAGTGGCTACACAAGTTAAGAAGATGTCTAATAAAAAAAAGGGTCCATGAAGATCCGTCTGTGGGAGCCAACTATTATCAGAACGATGATAGTAAAGGAAAACAACAAGAGAATTTTTGTGACCGTTTAAAACAAGAAATATCGCCTAACCTTTCTGTTAAACCCCAGAAAGGGAAAAGAAAAAAGATAGGCTTTGAGTTGCTTGATTCTGAGAGAGAGATTGACCAAATAGATTAGCAAAACAACTTGAATGAGATAAGTAAGACTGTTAAACCTCACTTCTTTCCACTAATTTTCTCTGTTCCATTGCATACACTTAAGCCGCTGGGTATACACATTTGCATACATCATTCCACTGCCAAACAACTTAACGACTTGTTTTTGTATTAACTTATCCTCTTGTACTATTTTATGTTCATTTCGCAGTTAGTAAATAAATATTGATTTATAATTTCTCTGGGTCATTGACATTTTTGTCTCCTCACGGATTTCGGCCTCATTCTTTTATTTTCAATGTATTTGAGCTGATCTCGAGGAAGAAGAAGGAATATTTTATGTGAAAACATATTCGCTTGTTCCGATCTCTTCCCAGCTCGGAACAATATATATATATATATATATATATATATATATATATATATATATATATATATATATATATATATTTGTACATGAAGTTTCGGCGTCGAAACCATGCCTGTACCCTGGGCCATCATCTGATGAAGACTTTATTGGAAGCAAAACTGTTATTTTCGCGGCAGTTCTATGATTCCATCTTCTTAACTGCCTGATGAATGTTGTTTTATAAATTTTACAAACTTTTATAAACTTCATGAAACCTAAGGTCGCAGAATATTTTCCATGGATTAAATATATATATATATATATATATATATATATATATATATATATATATATGTATATCTAATATATATTTTTTTATTATCATTATATTAGCTCTATCGTAGATATTGAGCATTTTCCATATTATATTGCACTTAGTTCGACACATAACCACAAAAAGATTTACTGACGACCAACACTCTCATAATATATATATATATATATATGAGGGAAAATGGAAATAAATCCGACGGTAATAGGCAAATATGAAAAAAAAAGGTATTCAAAGGATGATTATTTTTATCATTGAAATATTAGTCATCGTTGAATGTTTCGTTTTTTAAATTGAACCATCACCAGGGGAATGTTTATATGTGGTGTTGTATTTTCTAGATTAAATTCAATTTTAAAATAAATCGATAAAATAAGAAAAATCTTAGTGGAAGAAAATAATGGATTGTAATAAATTCTACACAATATTTCTTATAAGTCAAATGACGTAATTTAAAACAACAAACTCTGATTCATTAATCAAACGGCCAACTTTTTATTGTCATAAACGTCCAACGTTTTTCTTGTGATACAAGTTTTCCCTAGGTTCTTATAGTTTACACTTTTTACACATCCATCGTTGACTTAACACCATTAATATCATCTCTCATAGTCCTGATAATGGTTCAGTAGATTTGAAACGCTATAGTGTCGACTTTGTTTCACAAAAAAACCCCTCCTTCAACTTGAATTACGATGTTATCAATTTTTCTTTACAAAAATCTTAGTATAACATCATTAACATCATGCAAAATTTAATTATCGCCATTACCGGCAACAAAATAAGAAAAATTCCCCGTTTAAACGATTCTTTTTCCTGGTCCTTTTATTTCTCTTTAAGACAACATTAAAATCTCTACCCGTCAGCCTGTCAATTAATGTTTCTGCTATTTTCGGGAGTTCATTGGTGCGCAAATAGATCAATAAATGTGTTACAGTGTACCGTAGTCACCTATACACTAGACACGGCATTCAAAAGATATACCGAATGTTGACAAATCGTCACACCTGGATATAAGTCGGAGTAGCTGCAGGGATAAGTGGCTTTGTATTGTGTGATCAACTGGGACAAATGGCTTTGTGTTGCATGATCAACAGGGGCAAATGGGAAAGTGTCGAGTGATCAGCTGGGACAAATTGATCAGCCCTGAAAAATGGCTTTGTGCCGTGGGATTACCTGGGACAAATGGCTTTGTCTCATGTGATCAGCTCGGACAAATAGGTTTATGTCGTTTTCAGATGAGACAAATGACTTTGTGCAGTGTGATCAGCTGTGACGAATTGATCAGCGGGGACAAATAACTTTGACTCGTACTATCAGCTGGGATAAATGGCTTTGTGTCTTGTGATCAGCTGAGACAAATTGGTCAGCGCGGAAAATGGCTCTGTGCCGTGGGATTAGCTCGGACAAATGGCTTTGTGAAGTCTGATCAGCTAGGTCAAATGGATCAGCAGAGAGAAATGGCTTTGACCCGTGTGATCAGCTGGGCAAATGTTTTTGTGTCGTGTAATTAGTTGCGACGAATGGCTGTGTTCAGTTGTCTGATTTGAACTACTATATCAGCGAGAGCTGTTCGGAGAGTGGAGAGTGAAATTTAAGCCTTGGTCGAAGTTTTCCGAAAAGTAAGCAGGTTTACAATTCCTTTCTCAAAGTAAGGTATATTGATCTTCACGTTAAACTAATTGATTCAAAGGCAAGGAATCTCAATTAACTGCTATTTTCATTGTTTGTCTGTGGAGAGTCAATCCCGAATGACTTTAGAGAGAGAGAGAGAGAGAGAGAGAGAGAGAGAGAGAGAGAGATGCACGCTATTGGATTTATCTCGGAGCGCGCTTCTGTTAGAGTCCCTTCTGCTTTAAGACTAAGTTGAGGGTGACCAGAAGGCTCCCTTTTCAATAGCTACTACACCGATGTGTAGGGGAGTGCACTACACCTTTCCCTGGATTGCTCCACTTTACCCTTGATACGTACCTTACATTACTGAGTGTTAAGCAAGGAGGTATCAAGTACCATTGACGAACACTCTATCCATTGACGGTCGAATGCGCCCAACAGGACAGTCAGTTACTCTCTATCTAACGAACACCTAATCAGTTTATATCGAGAAACAATTCTGCCTATACATCCAAGATAAGTAATTAAAAAGCCCCTAATCATAATTATCCCCTCTTCTTTTCTCTTGCTTGCATTTGCATGCACTTTAAAGGGTCCTATTTGAAGTCGCATCTCTGTCGATTCTATGTTTGCATATCCCATTTCTAACTACTCCACTTCAATTTGACATCAACCGGGTTTTTTTCTTTATATTTTGAATAATGTGATTTTAATCCTCGATTCGAGGTACAACCGAACTCCTAAAAATCTGACTCAATGTAATCATACTATCCACATTACTCGAGTGTGACTACCTTGAAAGATGGTCACCAATGGTCTAGGATTCTAGTCATTTATTTATTACTTTGTTGACTTATCCTTCATATTTCTTCAGTTGACAGTGTCATTCTTTTATTTATTTCTTCAAATAACACTATCATAACCTGAACTACACCATCACCCTCCTGACACAATGTAACAACAGCTGACTCTAATTTTAAGAAGGAAAAATATTGTTTTGACAGAACATATTTTATTTATAATCCCGTTTACATTTTATGGTATGGCAGTATGAAGGATGATTCGCTGGTGTCTAAGATTTATTTATGGAATGGAACTTTTTTTTTTTTGTAAAATAAGAACGAAAGAAAATAAGAATGATTCAAAATTCAAATAAGAAGGTCAGAATGGTTGCTAGTGCGTTAAAAAATCAACTTGCAAAGAATTGATTTGAAATTTATTTCCGGCCAAAATAAAAAAGTTCTGTGAATATTTAACCAGTGACCGTTCACTGTGATAATTTTAGTCACGATAATCCTGATATGAATCATTTTATACAGTTCGAAGTTGAGTTGGGACTATTAAGTTGGGTTGGGATTATTACGTTGGGTAAAGACTATTTAGTTTGATGAGATTATTGAGTTGGGTAAGGATTATTAGGTTGGGTAGAGATTATTAAGTTGGGTAAGGAATATTTAGTTGGGTGAAATAATTAATTTGGGTGAAAACTATTAATCTAGGTAGTGATAATTATATTGGGTAGGGATTATTACGTTGGGTAAGGACTATTTAGTTGGGTGAGATTATAAATTTAGGTAAGGACTATTAAGTTGGTTAGGGATTATTAAGTTGGGTAAAAACTATTAATCTAGGTAGGGATAATTAAATTGGGTAGGGACTATTAAGTTGGATAAGGACTAATAATTTGGGTGAGGACTATTAAGTAAAGAAGGGAAAAATAAGTAAATACATCATTTACTTCCGATTCTTACCTTAAATAAACAATTTTGTTTTGAAATCTAGTTTAATGGGTGGACACGCTTGGATACGAGGCGGTGGTGATAAAAATAAATCAGCTGTATTGGTATTTTCTAATCGTGGATTGACCCAAATCTAAATTCCTCCGAGAAATAGAATGATGGTACTATAAGCCGAGCAAGATAATTGATCTCCAGCAACAGATAACTAAGAGGGGTAACCGCCACCCAACCTTGGGTTAAGTGAATAGATCAGTGTATCTTTGCATAACTTTTAGATTGGATGTCCACAGATTTATTTTCGATTATCTTCAGTGTTTGAATCAATGTTCATACTGAATTTGTTCCAATGATCTATGTATGGTTGATATATATATATATATATATATATATATATATATATATATATATATATATATATATATCAGTCCAGTCGGCTGGGACTATTGAATATGCTGACTGTATCTTTGCAGAGGGGCAAAATCCCCTCCCAAAGAATGTCCTGGATATGTCACTAAACAATTTGATGGTGAGGCTTCGGTACTGGAGCTTTCGGGAATGTGGAGTCCACTTTTATTGCCATTACTCCCAGGTCCTCTCTGATCCGATGTGGTACTATTTACCAACCCCTCCGCTCGGGCAGGATATGACACAAGGTCAATTTTTAAGCGGAGTTTAACAGGTTTGAATTTCTTTCTCCTAGACTAGTTGCCTAACCAAGGCTGAAGAACCTAGTCTGTCATACTATTTACCCATAGCTGGAGGGGGGATAATTGGATTCCTACCTTTCCCAAGGGTATTAGTGCTATGTGAAATACAATCAGTCTCGTCCAGGATTTGAACTCGTGTCGCCGTGTCCATTTCCTACGACGATAACCATTACACCACGGGCACCTCTGATCCGATGTGATAATACTTGTTCGGATCTCAAATTGAACTGTTCAAACATTTAACTGTGTGCCAAAAAATGACTGGTGTTTAATTGAATTCTTACAGTTACATAGCAGTACTTGAAGCCCTCTGTGTGCAAACGAATGAGTAATATTGAATAAAATTTTTAGTGTTAAATAGGAACACTTGAAACTATTTAATTGTTTGCAAAAAGAAAAAAAAAACTCCTTGCGTTAGTTCGCAATACTTGAGACAATTAAACTGTGTGAAATAAAATCAGCTTGGGATTTTTAAAAATGTTACCTACAAATATTTTTCTTACAAATCAAAAATTAGATAAATGTATATATGTAGGATTTAGTATTAAATAACCTATAAGGGTTGATAAGTCGTTAAAACCAACTAACCATATTTTATGTCATTTAAATCATATCATATATTATATATTATAATATGTATTATATGATTTGTATATATACATAATATAGAGAAAAAATTGATAACAAGGTAATCGAAGCCGAAAAAGAGATTTATTGAGAAACAAAATCAACACTATCGCATTTCCATCATCAGGACTGTGAGGGATGATATTAGTGATGTTAAATCAACGATGGATGTTTAAAAATTATACATAAACCTCGGAAAAATCTATATATCGAGAGAGAAAGTTGGCTGTTAAATCAGTAAATCAACGTTTGTTTTTAAAAATTACGTAATGTGAATAATTGCGAATATTAGATACACTTTAGATATTCCATTTGTTCATCGAGAAAAATTTCTAATTAAAAAGAAGGAAGAAATTTTCAAAAGAAAGAAAAAGAAAGAGAAACAGAAAGAAAGGAAGAAGGAAAGAAGGAAGAGGAAAACGGAAGAAATAGGAGGTAAGAGGATAGAAGAAATGTGGGGGGTGGAGGAGAAAGAAGAGGAGAGGATAAAACAAGCGATTAACAAAATAATGTGACAGAAATAAAATAAAATAAAGCAATTTGATATTATATAAAAATAAAAAGTTAAAAAGTGGATAAACGATAGATGTGGCGAAAAAAGGGTTGGTGAAATATTAATGTTATATATATATATATGATATCTAAAGAGTTGGGTGTTCACCAATCGTCCGGAAAACCGGGGTTCAGTCCCAGGTCGAGTCATATCAAAGACTCAAAACATTGTACTTGATGCTAAGCACGCAGCATTATAAGGTTCGGATAAAGGGTAAAGTGGAACAATCCAGGAAAAAGAGAAGCGCCTTTCCCTGCACCTCTGTGTTGTAGCTATTGAAACGGAAGCCATCAGGTCACCCTCGACTATGGTCGCCAACTTTACTTTTTTTTATATGATGGTGTAGTGGCCTAAGCGCTGGACTGGGGTTTGAAGTAAGTGAGTTCGAACTCCAACCGGGCTAGTATATTTACTTTTTAATTAATACCCCTTATCACTCCTAACTATGAGTTAAACAGTATCACTGTTTTTATTTTCCTCGGGTGGCTTTGATATTAAATGTTGATATGCAATTAAACGAAGAATTCAATATGGACCCCCACACATGGCCGTGCAAAAGCAGGACGACCAGCACAAACATACATTCAGCAACTATGTGAGGATACGGGATGTTGACCAGAAGACCTGCCTGAGGCGATGAACGATAGGGAAAAGAGGCGAGAGAGGGTCAGGGATATCCGTGCTACGAGCACGACATGATGATGATGATGATGATATGCTCTACGTATGTTTTATTCATTTTAGGAATATCATTTCTTAATATCTATCTACCTACAAACACAAATTTGCACGCGATAAACGTTCTCAACCAAAATATTGGTTGATCGAATAAAACATTTATAGCGCGGTCGTACTTGTATCATAAAAATAACCAATGAACGTCTAAAGTAAATGTACTTGGAGTAGAATATCTGAGATTCCGGATAATTATTATACGGCCTTCATCATCAGTTGGGACATATCGCTCGCAAACATGAAAAGGCAAATGAAAATCTCAAGTCCAAATTCTTGTCAGTTATTTTGATAATAATGTAACAACAAGAAAATTTGTAGCAAAAACACACACACACACACACACACACACACACACACACACACACACACACACACACACATAAGCAAACGCACACAATATATAAATGTATATATAAGTGTACAGGGGGAGTGCCCGTGATGTAGGGCCTAACGTACAGCAAAACGATAAATTGGGCTGTATTTGCTCACGACATGGCACGATAAATTCGACTATATTTGCTTATGATATGTCACGATAAATTCGGATATTTTTACACGACGTGGCACGATAAATTTGGCTATATTCGCTTACGGCATGTTACGATAAATTCGGCTATATTAGTATACGACATGGCACGATAAATTCGGCTATCTTTGTACACAGCACGGCACGATAAATTCCGCAATATTTCCATACGACATGGCCGGTTAAATTCGGCTATATTTGCATAGGACATAGCACAATAAATTCGGTTATATTTTTACATGCCATGGCACGATAAATTCGTCTATATTCATACATGACATGGCACGATAAATTTGACAATATTTATACATGACATGGCACGATAAATTTGACTATATTTATACATGACATGGCACGATAAATTTGACTATATTTATACATGACATGGCACGATAAATTCGGTTATATTTGTACATGACATGGCACGATAAATTCGTCTATATTTATACATGACATGGCACGATAAATTCGTCTATATTTATACATGACATGGCACGATAAATTTGACTATATTTATACATGACATGGCACGATAAATTTGACTATATTTATACATGACATGACACGATAAATTTGACTATATTTATACATGACATGGCACGATAAATTCGGTTATATTTATACATGACATGGCACGATAAATTTGACTATGTTTATACATGACATGGCACGATAAATTCGGCTATATTAGCGCACGACATGGCACTATAAATTTTACTCTATTTGGACAAGACACAGCACGATAAATTCGGCTCTATTAGCGTACGACATGGCACAATAAATTCGACTATATTTACATACGACATGGACGGCTCGCTGCAATGAACTTGAGTATATCTGCATATGGCATAGCACGAGGGATCCAGCTGTATTTGGACACAGCATGTCACCATGCATTCGGCACGAGTTGCACACGGCATGGCGCAAGGAATTCGGTTATATTTACAAACGGCATGGCTCGATGGATTCGGATATATTTGCTGCAGTACGGCACTAAGGATTCAACACATCTCCACAAGGTTCACAGAAAGTTTCTTTTTAATTTTCTTCCCAACTAAAACAATTCTCATAGAAATTTAATCTTTGGCGGTAAACATTCAGCATCTGGAAATTTTGAATACTAATGGCTTTGAACTGGCAAAACAGAACTATTTGCAGCTAGAGGTAAGTACGCCGCAAAATATTTTATTGAAAAAAAAAAGATTAAAAAAGAGCAAAAAACCAAACAAAATAGGATTATCAATAGTCAGGAATTAATGCAACCATTATTGACAATATAGAGCTAATATTTCCATATTGTTCGTGAAATGCCTGTCCATTAGTACTGCTAAGGCTCCATTCTTATGGGCCAGAACGCAAAGAAGCATTGAGAAATTCTTGAACTTAGATTGTACAAAAAGATAAGACGGTGAGGTGCTCGATGCGTAATGGTTATCACTGTTGGAAAGTGACACGGTTACCAGAGTTTGTATTTCGCGTTGCACTAATACCCTTAGAAAAGGTATGAATCTAACTACGAGTTAGAGGTAAGTAGTATGGAAAACTTGTTTCTTTAAACCTATTAAAAATACTAGGACAGACTGGTTTCTTTTAACTGGTCTAGAAAAAAGAGAAACTCTAAAGCCAAACTTTGCTTTAAAATTGACTTTGTGTTACAATCTGAGGTTGGGTAAATACTATACTTGATGATCTCACCCAAGATTTGTTTTGGATGGGATCTGTCTCTCACAATGCATGACCTGCTGTTCTCCACGCTGTAAAAAAGTGTTTGTCTCAAGACGCTTACCCACTCTCTTTGTAATCATTTCGAGTGACAGCTGACCTTCTTCCCTATATAAACTCAAACCCTAACAGTCACAGTTAGGTGTAATGACTTTAAACAAGAAATTAATTTAAAACCGGTGGACCACCGACGTAAAAAGAAACGACATAAAAATTATCTTAATGGGAATACTATCAATCCAATTCTGGAAAAAAAATTAAAACAAATAATGTATCAATTTCTTGAGGTTTTCGAAGATGACTGGGATTTTAGAAATAATCGGAAGCTGACTTCTATGAGGTCACGGTCGGTGTAATCAAGGCTATGTTGCCTGGAATAAATAATAAAAACAAATCGAACGTCCTTTGAATATATATAATTATTTTAGACTTTAATGAAAACAACTCTGAGCCCGTTTTTAAAAATGATCATCATCTTCCAACTCGTATATAATGTTGCCATCCTGTCAATGGGGCTGTAGAATACACCGTCAGCACCTCTGCAGAGAGGTAAAACCCCTCGCCAACGAGTGTTCGGGGTATGACACTAAATTGCATCTGATAGTGAGGCTCCAGTCCTGTATCTTTGGGGAATATGAAGTACCTCTTCATTGCCATTACACCTAGATCCGCTCTGAACCGGAGTGGTATTACCTATGAGGGTCACATTGAGGGGTCAGATGGAACTATTAACTCATTTATTATACAGGGAAACCATTTAACTGTGTGCATCAATTGATTAATGTTGAATCGCGTTATTACCATTACTGTTGCGTTGCCGTGAGGAATAAAGGAATGACACTTTCTTTGTATAAAAAATATATACGTCTCTTTATGCTTCGAAAGGAGTTGAATCTCTGTAGTGTGAGAGAAATAGGCGGAGACAAACGGATATAGAGGTAGACGAAGACAGACAACCATATTGACCCTAACTTCTTCTCTTGACGATATCATGCTGTGTTATCTTCAAGGCCGTACGTTTTCTCTTCTTCGACGAGACGTACTCAACCTGGGACCCCATGTGGGTCTATGACCCCCTGCAGCCACTATGGGCCTCTAATACACAAGACTGACTACTGATTGCTGCAAGACTCAGCAAGACCCTTAGCTGCTCTGTGGGATGCTGCCTCAGCGTGACGCCCGCCATTCGCTGACGTTCTCCGTAACTGACCGAATATCTTCTGGAACGCTAGCTCACACGGGCATTTGCATATATCGTTTCACAACGTCCACACATTTCCACTCAACCATGTGACTGCTTCCGCTTATTTACATGAGTGCGTCCTGTGCAGAGAAATCTCTGACTGACGGCTCGGTCAAGGGTCAATATGCAACATTACATAGTTATGCTCGAAGCTTTATAACTGAATACAAACGAATTGATAGTGTTGAATAGACTTATTAGGGTTAGATAGGTACACTTTGAATCATTTAGTGTCCTGGGTCTGATGGTGAGACCACACTCTGGGAGTTTGGGGATTGTGGAGTACCTCTCCATTACAATTACTCTTAATTTTACACTGATCTTTAAGAGTCCCATTTATACTATTTACCAACCCCTCCGCTCGGGCAGGATACGACACAAGGTCAATTTTTAAGCGGAGTTTAACAGGTTTTAATTCAGAGTTTTCTTTCTCCGAGACTAGTTGCCTAACCAAGGCTGAAGAACCTAGTCTATCCTACTATTTACCCATAGCTGGAGGGAGAATAATTGGATTCCTACCTTTCCCAAGGGTATTAGTGCTATATGAAATGCAATCAGTCTCGTCCAGGATTTGAATTCGTGTCGTCGTGTTCATTTCCTACGACGATAACAATTACACCACGGGCACCTTCAGGAGTCCCATTTATGGCTCTAATAGAATTGTTTAATATTTTACTACGGATTGTTATTATAAGTTATTTAAAATCATACAGATGTATACAATTTATTCGTATAAGATAGAAATTTTTCATAATTAGAATTACTAAGGTTGAATAGCAATGCTTAAAACATATAACTGGGAAGACAAATGAGCCTTAACTCGTTTAAAATAGTTACCTACGAACCATTCGCAGACAAATCATACGTATATATAAATAGGATTTGGCATTAAATAACCCAAAAGTGTTGATAAGCCATTAAGCAAAATAACTTAACCGTATGGAATATTGGTAATAATTTAATTACGAGGATCATTAATAAAATTTCCAGACTTTTTTCGTATGGGCACTTTTATTGATAGTACACACATGAAACTTCAAAGTAATCACCTGCGGCTGCAATGCACTTGTTGTATCGTTCCAACAACTTTTGGAAGGCCCCATGAAAGTCCTCTAGTGTTAGCGTGTCAATGACCTTCGTCACAGCCTCTTTCATTTCCTCAATTGTCTCGTAACGACAGCATCTGAGCTTAGGGAATAACCAAAAGTCACAGGGAGCAATGTCTAGACTACAGGGAGGGTGAGGAACTGTCTTGATGCCTATCTTGCTCAAATAGTCTGTGACAAGGATGGAGTTGTAGACTGGTGCATTGTCCTGCTGGAAATGCCACTGACCCGATTTGAAGAGTGCTGACCTCTTCCGACGGAATCTTTACCTGAACTCCTTTAAACCCTCGACATAGTAACCCTAACCCTAACCCTGAAGCATTCTGTACGTTTCTCTGGCATATTTTCCAAGTTTAAAACATAATTTTATTGCATATCGTTCTTCTAAAGTGTCCTCACGTCCAGATTGCATTTTTTAATTCACCAGCTGTGGCAATCAGCTTATTAGTATGGTGTATTCGAATTCCTGCAGTAGCTGTTCATTTGAACCTGAAATCATGAAAATTGGTCAGTCATCTGATATGATGTATAGCAATAACATAGTGAATTTTCAAGAGTCTGCAACAATTTTAAATGACTGTAGAAAAAAGTCAGGTAACTTATTGAAGGCTCCACGTATGTAAATGGATTGCTGATGGCTTTTTTTAAATAGTGGATCAAAGTCCATGATCTTTTTAAAGCCAAAGCCATCCTTGTAGCAGAAGAACAATACGGCTATTTAACCCATAACTAGAGTGATAAGGAGAGTCATACATTTCTCAAGGATCTTAGATTGAAAGAGAACGTGACTGAAGTTCGAAATTCACTTCTACGCTATCATGATTGAGTAAGTTAGCTACGACGCCTTCCTCGAATTGCTAATATTTTGCTATACAGTTTCATTATCTATAATGCGTGATGTGAAACAATTGCTAATGACTTTGCAATAGAAACTAATCCCCCTACCTGCACGTTGTAGAATGTACCGACTACATCTTCTGAAGAGGGTTAAGATATTACCCGCAAAACAGTTGCTCTAGGTATGAACCTAAATTACATCTGATGGTGAGGCTTCAATTCCGGTGTTCTAGTTTTGTGCTGTACTCCTAGGTCCACTTTTATCCGGAGTGGTCGTACTTTTAAGGGATGGATCTATGTGTCATATAGAACTGTTCAATCATTCTCTCTGGATTATCTTTAGTCACTTGAAGTCACACCACTGTTTGGTTTGGTTTATATATTTAATAGCACATCAACTTTTATTAGTTTATTTAATTTTGAAACCATCCTTGTAGGAAAACAGGTGTGGTATTATTTAACCAATAGCTGGGAGGATAAGGAGATTCATACCTTTCCCGAGGGTATTAGTCCGAAAGTAAACGTAATAGAGTGACTGGAGTTTGAACTCGCTTACCATAATGCCGCTTACCATGTTCGAACTCGCTTCGCAAGTTAGCCACTAAGGGACGGGGACTCCTCCACATACAACTATGCGTGAATTATTAGTGTCAGATAGGAATACATGAAATCATAAAAATGTGTCCAAATTATTTATTATTGATAGGAATACTTGAACCTACACAACTATGTGCTAATTATTTGTATTTGATAGGAACACTTGAAACCATATTATTAGATGCAAATTATTTGTATTAGATAGGGATCCTTGATATTACATAATTCTGTGTAAAAAAACACTCTTAAGAAGCCACTACACAAAAATATAGATATGAACAGATAATATAGATTTGAAGAGAAAATGTAGATATGAACTGATAATATTAGATAATATAGATAAGAAGAGAAAATATAGATATGAACGGATAATATAGATATGAGGAGAAAATATAGATATGAACAGATAATATAGATATGAGGAGAAAATATAGATATGAACAGATAATTTAGATATGAGGAGAAAATATAGATATATGGAGAAAATATAGATATGAACAGATAATATAGATAAGAAGAGAAAATATAGATATGAACAGATTATATAGATATGAGGAGAAAATATAGATATGAACAGATTATATAGATATGAGGAGAAAATATAGATAAGAAGAGAAAATATGAATATAAATAGAAAATATGAAAATTGATAGATAATGGACGCAATTCTCTAATCTGTAGTCATCAAATAACGCTAGTGGGGTTGACATGCCGTTAAAATCAATCAATCAATCATGAAAATGATGGAAGAAAATTGCTTGTTGTGAGAATTTATTTATACATTAGTCAGATATAGGTCTATCATACACACAATGAAACTGACTTGTTCCTTATTTTACTTTAGGGGGTGTCCTCGTGGTGTAATGGTTAAAGCGATGGACTGCGGAATCGTTGTACGCGAGTTCGTACTCCAGTCGCGCTATTACGTTCACTTTCGGGCAAACACCCTTGGGAAAGGTATGAACCCCTTTATCCTCCCAGCTATGGGTTAAATAGTACCACTAATGTTCTTCTAGGAGAATGGCTTCGGCATTAAATAACCTAAAAAGAGTTGATATGCCATTAAACAAAGAAACCAACCAACCTTATTTCACTTTAGAAATACATTGAAACTCAGGTTTTAAGAGTTTAGCACTGTTCAGCAATCAGGACAATCATTACTGAAAAAATACTTCTGTTATATGGACAATTAAAAAGCATTGTTCATATATATTTTTACTCTAGAAATCCATTGAAAATGATTTTCAGTGGTTAAGGATTAATTCAAGCAGGATTAATATTGTAATATAATGGCCGAGGGATTTCGTTTTATATATCTTGCCTTTCAGTTTTGTTAGGCTGAGAATCTTTCGCTCAGCGCATGGGTTAGTAAGGTGCAACATGAACGCAGGTTTTCACACGCACGCGGAGAGGACGCGTCATTCGCAGATGTCAAAATAAAACCCTGGATGGGAAATGGGACCAGGAGATGTAAGTGACGTCACGCACCGGAAGCGTGGGCTGAGATTTGAGAAAAGTCTGTTAGTTGAGTTTTAGCATCGGAAGAAGAAGGTTGACTTTCACTTGCTCGCCGAGGCGAGACCAGTAGTTTGCGGTGGGAACCGCACATGGTTCGGGCAGGTGGAAAAGTCAGCATAGAAAGGTTGTGTATCTCTCTCCTTATGTCGAAAAACCTTTAAACTCAAAGGTAATAAAAAGTTTCGTACCTGAACTAAGAAGTCGTTAGTGTTTTTGTGTTTTGGGATTCCTATGTTATCTATATATGAGTTATGAACATTCTATGTACATTTCACATATTCATGTATGGCTATGTAACAATATAACAGAATCATTATATAGATAATGCATTTGATTTTATTATAGAGTGAATTGATAATGTACACTATTTTATTATAGAATAAATCGATGATATACGTTGTATCGCTAAAGAATGAATAGATAACAGAAATGATTTTATTACGGAATCGATTTTGTACATGATCTTACAATAAACTTGAACAAGTAATGAATATGATTTTACTATTTAATAAATATTGTACATAATTCTATTATAGAAATAGTGAATAATGAAAATCATTTTCCTATAGAATGAATAATATTCATGTTTTTATTATAGAATGAATAGATACTGTACATAATTTTTTACGGAATTATTAGACAATTTAGATAATTTTATTAAAGAATGAATAGATTATGTGCATGATTTTTCTATAAAAAGAATCGATAATGATTTACTGTAGAATGAATGGATAATGAACATGATTTCACTAGAGAATCAATTAAAAATCAAGAATAAAGAGATTAACATTGGGTAGCGAATATTGCAGGATTATCGGCCAACAAAACAGGCTCTGTCTTAATTTGCTATGTCACAAGATAAAAACTCTTAGAGCCTGAATAAGGACCGAATTCACAACTCAGTGAGAATGATCAGGGAAACGTTGCTAATGCTTCAATGGCCAAAACCAACTGCTTTTAAAACGAGCATATAAAAAGGC
>OY757914.1:99423986-99528986 GCA_963585895.1 Sepioteuthis lessoniana
TTGGTTGGCTTCATGGTTTTACAGCATTTTAACCATTTTGATTCATTTTATGCCAAAATAAGTATTAAAATTATGGTCTCCATTTATGAGCAGTAGAAAAATGTAGCTTCACAATCCTTTTACACAGCTGAATAGTTAATTATCTCAAGCACATATATTTGAACCATACATGGGGTCTTAACAAGCACTTACATTGAATTACGGTCAAATCAGGCTGAAATACAGGTTCTCGCAGAAATTAAGCAACAATGTACAAGTTCAGTAATTAGATGGGTGACCACTTAAGCAACAGCAGGTTCTATAAGCAACCAAAAGGCGACTGTGATATATCTAAGTAATGCGCAGTAAAGAACAACAGGCACAACTAATTGGATCAGAGGGGACCTGGGAATAATTGAAATTAAGAGGAATATATCTACTCAACCCTTCCACCACGAAGCAGAATCTAATACTAGCTCAATTTGAATGTGGAGTTAAGTTTATTTGAATTCGGTTTTCTTTCTCTTATAATGGTTTCCTAATCAAGGCTCAAGAGCGCAGTGTGTCTTACTATTCATTCATCCCTGCAGGCAGAGAACAAGTGGGTTCATATATTTCTCAAGGAGATTAGCACGAAGTGATGATGAACCAAAATTCCTGCGCTGGATCCTCTTCAATGGATACAGTTTTGTGTCCTAATCAAGAGACACAATTTTTGAGATCGTGGAGGCGTCTTATCTCTCTTTAAAAAGTTCAGTCAGCGTATCTAAGCCTCATCAATATGGCAGATTAGAGAAATTATTTGCTTTAAATTCATAGTACAGGAGGAAGTAAAATATAGACTGGGGCAAAACTAATGATGAAAGCAAAAATATTAAATAATACAGGGACAGAATAGGAAAAAAACAAAGAAACGAAAAAATAGAAAGGAAGGTAGGGATAAAAGGAAGATGGAATATAAAATGCAATGAAGGCAGGGATAAAAGGAAGAAAGGATTACAGAAAAAAAGAAGGAATTAAATAAATGAAAAAGAAAAAAGAGAAGATAGATGGAAAGAAATGAAAGAAAAAAAAGAAATAAATAGGGAAAGAAAGAAAGAAAGAAAATAGTGAAATAAAAAACCTGGAAATAAGCAATGTTATAATGATGGAAGGATAGGTAGGGTAGAAAAGAAGAAAGAAGAAGATAGATAGATAGATAGATAGATAGAATGACCAGAGCAGAATAAAATAGATCGATAGATAGAAAACGGTTCAAAATGAAAAGTGTGGAGAGCTTTGGCGAAAGTTGACTCTTATTTTGAACAGAAGAAACGGAGACAATGATAAATTTAAAAACACGAGAAAATGACAAGGAGTCAATGAAATATGGCTGAAAGACGGCGAATCGAAATCGAGTAAGGAAAACAGGAATAAGCATATATATATATATATATATATATATATACGTAGAGAGAGAGAGAGTAGGAGGAGACAAGAGAGGGAACGGGAGGGAGAAAGAAAAAGAGAAAATCGACAGAATGAGAAATAACGAATGATTATAAGAGAACAAGGGAGATGGAGACGCTTTTATTTCTCTCTTGCTGGATCTCAGCGGAGCTTCAACCAAAAGAGATGAAGTAAAGGAAATGTGAATACTGAGCGCATGGACATACGCAGGCCTGCTCTCTGTCACACGCCCACATGAACGCACACACATAACAGAGACCCCGACAGACGCATGTACAGATGAATATATGTTAAGATGATGGTCGTTTTCTACGAAGGAAACGGGAAGGTTTGTAAAAGAAAATAATAAGTTCACATTTTTAAAGAGCCGGTATACAAGACAAGAAAATGGATTAAATTGACCATGTGACTAATAGGCTGACTCAGGTACACATATACGCAAATACGCACACACGAATACACGCATATACACAATTAAACACATGTTTAAGTTTACGTACACACACGTCTGGCTTTTAAAAAATATTTTGGATTAAAATGCAGATGACTTTATTTTTATCTTCCTTTCCGTTTGTTTTATTTGCTTGTTTACGGTTTTTTTTTTCATAAATTAACTTTATTTAACGTCCACATTTTAAAAAGAATCCATTATCCCTTTTGTTTTCAAACATTCAACTTAAGCCTTTATCTAATTCTATTTAAAAAAGAAAAAAAAATTATTCACTAAAGTAGGAACGTGATTGTTTTCGGCGCGTATTTCACGTGATCGATGCGGTTCAAGTCAGGCAAGGTACCCCATTGTGCCTGGTACTTGGTTGGTTGGTTTGTCTTGGTTTAATGAAGCATCAGCCATTGTTGGTTATTTAATGCCAAACTCTATCTATACATAGATATTAAATATACGTGGTGCTTTCAATAAGTTTTCAGACTTTTTTGTACCGGCATTTAAAGTTGTCGTAGACTCTTGAAAGTTCACTATGTTATTGCTATACATCTTATCAGATGACTGATCAATTTCTATGATTTCAGGTTCAAATGAACAGCTACAGTAGGAATTCGAATACACCCTACTAAAACATGATTGTCACAGATGGTGAATTTCAAAAATGCAATCTGGACTTTAGAAGAACGATATGCAATAAAATTCTGTTTTAAACTTGATAAAAAAAATGCCAAAGAAACGTATGGAATGCTTCAGACTGCTTTCCAACCATCATGCATGAATCGTGCATCAGTTTGTGGAGGTGCCTGTGGTGTAATGGTTATCGTCGCAGGATATGGACACGGCGACACGAGTTCAAATCCTGGACCTGACTGATTGCATTTCACATAGGGAAAGGTATGAATCCAATTATTCTCCCTCCAGCTATGGGTAAATAGTAGGACAGACTAGCTTCTTCAGCCTTGGTGAGGCAACTAGTCTAGGAGAAGGAAAACTCTGAATTCAAACCTGTTAAACTCCGCTTAAAAATTGACCTTGTGTCATATCCTGCCCGAGCGGAGGGGTTAGTAAATAGGATCAGTTTTTGAGTGCCAAAAGAGATTCAAGGAAGGCAGGGATGATGAGATGTGTACGAGGAGTAAGGAAGTCAATGCACCAGAGTTGATTGGCCAAAGGGTTAGGGTTAGGGTTACTATGTTGAGGTTTTAAGGCAGTTCAGGAAGAGATTCCTAGGGAAGAGGTCAGCACTCTTCAAATCGGGTCAGTGGCATTTCCACCAGGATAATGCACCAGTCGACAACTCCATCCTTGTGACAGACTATTTGACCAAGATGGATATCAAGACAGTTCTTCACCCTCCTTATAGTCCAAACCTTACTTCCTGTGACATTTGGTTAATCCCTAAGCTCAGAGGCTGTCGTTATGAGACAACTGAGGAGATGAAAGAGGCTGTGACGAAGGTCATTGACACACTCACACAAGTGGTCTTCGATGGGGCCTTCCAGAAGTTGTTGGAACGGTACGACAAGTGCATTCCAGCCAAAGGAGATTACTTCGAAATGGACTAGAGTTTCATATATGTACTATCAATAAACGTGCCCATACGAAAAAAGCCTGGAAACTTATTTAATGATCCTCGTATATACGATTTGTAAACGTATTTTGTAGATAAGATTCTTAAACAAGTCTCATTTTTTTTTTGCACAGAATTAAATGGTTTAAAGAATTACTAAATAACAGTCAAAATTTATCATCAGTCATTTCTTTGTACACATAGTTTGTTTTATTTGACCCATAGATAAGATCGTGTCAAGTGCTACCTCTTCCAGTCAGATTAGAGCTGGGAGCGATGGGAGTAAAACGGAACTCTACATTTCCCAAATTTCCAATGCTGGAGCCTCACCATCTGATTGTTTAATGTCATATCAGAGATGCAGTAGGTGCATTCTACAACCCCGGCCGACTGGGCTGGTGTTTGGTAGTGTTATGGTAGTTGGTGAGCTGACATGTGCGTTTGATTTTAAAGCAGCACAGGTGAACTAGCAATGAAGTTTAATTCGAAAATTTACGCTTTACGGATTCTAACAGAACCATAAGACAGCAAAGGAAACCAAAAACAGTTGTTATGAAGGCATTTTTGATCACAGCTCTCTAATCAGATGGTTGAAGAAAGTTCCTGGCGCGGCAAGAAACTCACCGGTCAGGTAAGGTCAAGTAGACATAGACGCGTGGATTCTGAGGTTCCAACTATAGAAGCATATTCGAACTCCAAACTATAGAAGCAAATCCCGCACGTAGCACTTGGATAGTATCAGGTGAACTCGGCATCTCACAGTTCAGTGTGGTTCGTCTCTTTCATGACCATTGGAAAAGCATTTGGAGCTATCGAATTTTACCTCCCGCTAACAAATTGCCCAGTCGCCCGGGGCTGTAGAATACACTGACTGCACCTCTGCATAGGGGTAAGACTCCCCCAACGAGTGTCCTAGATATGACACTAAACAGTCGGATGGTGAGGTTCCAGGAATGCTGGGAGCACGGGGAATACGGAGCGACCCTTCATTGCCATGGCTCCCAGGTCCACTCTGGCCCGGCATGGTAGCACCTGATAGGGCCCTATCTATGGGTTAAATAGAACTAACGGCATACTTTTACTAAACTGAATATCTTGAAATAGAAATGTTTTCTGACAATTGAACTGTACTTACATTTGAACTGCGTGCTTTGCTAAACTGAATTATTTCAAATAGAACTGTTTTTTGACATTGAAACTGTATTTATACTAAATTGAATTGTTTAACATAGAACTGTTCTGGCATGTAACTGTGTCTAGACAAAATCTGTACTTTTACTAAACTGAATTAGCTGAAGTAGAATTGCTTGAATAAACTGAATAGCTCGAAATAGAAATGTTTTTTTACAATTAAACTGAACTTACATTTAAACTGCATGCTTTTGTTAAACAGAATTGTTTTAAATTGAACTATTTTTGACATTGAAACTGTACTTACACTAAACTGAATTGTTATATGTAACTGCTTGAATAGTTTGAAATAGAAATGTTTTTGACAATTAAACTGTGTACTCATGCTAAACTGAATCGTTTTAAATAGAACTGATTATTTGCATAAAAATGGATTTGGCATTAAATAACCTACAAAGGTTGATATGCCATAAAACCCTACAAACCAAACCAAACCAAACCCGCTAACAAAATATGGCAAAACTTTTGACTCACCTAATATATATTGAATTTTATTGTATACTCTGAGGATAACGAAAGCTGCTTATATTTGGGTCTTGCACAGTACCATATTTCCGGGGCACTCGTTGGAAGCTTTTATTTAATTAGACATATTCACTCTTTCATTTATCTCCGTGACGCCAACTCATCTTGGAGGTGTTATATGTAAGAAATGGCCATATGTTACGATGACAATTTGAATGGAAAGATACGTTGAAAAAAGTTTGTCATGAAATCTGATGGATCAAGAAAGGAAAAGACTTTGGAAAATTTGTCCTGTTTCACTAGAGATCAAGCGTCCTTAGAATCTTAACTGTTTTTTTTTTATTATTATTACTAAAAACGGATCTATATTAAATGGAGAGAAACGTAATAATTTATGTAAAGGGTTTGAATACTAACGTAAAACAATCATGCCATAGTACATTTTTTCGACAAAATCTAAATTGTCGATTTTTTTGTCGCTGGTTTTCAATTCAGAGTTTTCGTTCTGGTAGACTGGTTGTTATACCAAGTCTGTCTTACTATTTACCCACAGATTGTTTCCCTGGATTGCTCCACTTTAACCTTGATTCTTATCTTATAATGCTGAGTGTTAAGTAAGGTGGCGTCAAGTACCATTTTTTAAAGTCTTTGGTATGACTTGACCTGGAATTGAACCCCGGTCTCCCAGACCATTGGCGAACACTTTACTTATTAGGTCAAGCGAGTAAATTAAATTTAGTTTAATTCCCAGTATTAAATGTTAAACAGTTATATTTCAAACAATTCAGTTTCGTATAATTAATTCTATGAGTGAGGATATTGGTTGCATAGATGACAGAGGAGTACCCATGGTTTCGTGGCTAATATACTGGACTGCGATGCCGTAGATAGCGAGTTCGATCTCCAGTCGCACTATTACGTTTACTTTCGACAAACACTCTTGGGAAAGGCTTGAACATCTTATTCCTCAGCTATGGGTTAAATATGGGTTTTCTAAAATATGGCTTTGGCATTAAATGATTCACAAAATTTGACAAGTCTTTAAACAAAGAAATCAAGCAAAACCAAGCATAAACAGATAGGGACATTGGCCTAGGGGTTAGAGTGTTCGCCAATGGCCCGGGAGACCTGGGTTCAATCCCAGGTCGCGTCATACCAAAGACTCAAAAAATGGTACTTGATGCCTCCTTGCTTAACACTCAGCATTATAAGGTACGGTTCAAGGGTAAAGTGGAGCAATCCTGGGAATGGAGTAGCACCCTCCCCTACACCTTGGTGTAGTAGCTATCGAAAAGGGAGCCTTCGGGTCAACCTCGACTATGGTCGCTAACTTTACTAACATACTTATACTCCATCAGTAGCCTTAGTTTTAATTTCTATATATTGACAGTTCCTTTCATCTTGGTTTTCAGTGCATTTCTGTTTTAAAATTATTCACAATAGATTTCTATAGTAAAGTTATTTACAATACATTTCTATCATAAAATCATTCACAATACATTTCTATAGCAATGTTATTTACAATACATTTCTATTATAAAATCATCCACAATACATGTCTATAGTAAAGTTATTTACAATACATTTCTATTATAAAATCATCCACAATACATGTCTATAGTAAAGTTATTTACCATACATTTCTATCATAAAAACATTCACAATACATTTCTATAGCAATGTTATTTACAATACATTTCTATAATAAAATCATTCACAATACATTTCTATAGCAATGTTATTTACAATACATTTCTCTAATAAAATCATTCACAATACATTGCTGTAGTAAAGTTAACAATACATTTCTATAATAAAATCATTCACAATACATTTCTATAATAAAGTTATTTACAATACATTTCTATGATAAAATCATTCACAATACATTTCTATAATAAAGTTATTTACAATACATTTCTATAATAAAATCATTTACAATACATTTCTGTAGTAAAGTTATTTACAATACGTAACAAAATCATTAGTGACGCACTTAAATGATCCGTATTACTTCAAATGTCATCATCATCATCATCATCATATCGTGCTGGTAGCACGGATATCCCTGACCCTCTCTCGACACTCCTCCCTATCGTTCATCGCCCTAGGTAGGTCTTCAGGACAACACCCTGTATCCTCACATAGCTGCTGAATGTACGTTCGAGCTGGTCGCCCTGCTTTTCCGCGGCCATGTGTGGGGATCCATAAGAGTACATCTCTTATGAGTTCATCTCTGCTTCTCCAGCAGTGTCCTGCATGTCTGGTTCGTCTAACTTGAATAATTTTCGTGATAGGGGGCAGGTGGCCGTACAGTTGGTGTCTTGTGGGGTGTTGCTGCCAGGATTTGTTCAGGATTGCACGCAGCATTCTTGTGTAATTGCCATCTAGTTTCTTCTCCAGCCGTTTTGTTCGCGTCCATGTAGTGCATCCATATAGCAGTATCGATGTGACCGCTGCCCGGAAGAAACTGCGTTTCATTTTATCGGTTAGGTCTGATTTCCATATAATCGATAGCCTATTGATAGCTGTCCATGCTTTCGTTAGCCTTGTTTCGATGTCCTTTTCGGTTGATTCGACGCTGCTCCCTAGGTACATGAATTTGTCTACTAGTTTAAGTGGGGTTCCTTCTAGAGTGGAGATGTCCCCCGTTTGGTTATAGCACATGTATTCCGTTTTGTGTGCATTAACATAGAGGCCTATGCTTGCTGCTGCTCGTTCCAAACTATGCAGAAGTGTTTCGGCTTGGTCAGGTGTATTTGCCAGTATCGCTATGTCATCGGCGTAGTCGGCGTCGGTAATTGTTGTTGCGGGGTATCTTCTGCTTTTCTTCGTCAGTTCGAAGCCATTCTCTTTGATTTTGTCAATCGATGTTCTAAGTACGTAGTCTAGACAAATGATAAAGAGGTACGGGGCCAGCGTGTCCCCTTGTAGTACTCCTGCTACAATGTCAAAGTATTCTGTGTCTCCATCCGGTGATCGTATTTTTACTTTAGTGTTTCTATAGAGAATCATTATTGCCGCTACGGTTTCTTTAGGTATGCCGTACGCTAGTAGGATTTGTTCCATCTTTCCTCTGTGAATGGAGTCGAAAGCCTTGGTAAAGTCGACAAATATTAATGTCGCTTGTAGGTTCTTTGCCCGTACACCTTCAAGGATTCTGCGGATGGTTAATATTTGTGAGGTCAAGTCAGCACAAAAAATATAACTGCGTATGATTTTTTAAAAATTTTGTATTTATTTTTTGGGGGGATGTATTAAATTTGTTCTCCTGTTCATATTTTATTTCTTATAATTTTTAATTAAGTTTTGGATTTCCATGGTTACAGATACTACATCCTCATCCAAAGCACATATGACGATTTATACTCACATAGTCATGCTTTCTTTTACAAGAAAGGTATAAATTACAACTAGACGATCCATGAGACTGTTGGCTTCTTTTTTTTTTAAACAAAATTCATAATTGTAAAGAATCTTTTATTCAGTAAATAAGTGGTAATTAACACTTCATAGTTATACCGTTGTATCGAGAATTTGGCCGCCTAGTCGGCTGGGGGGGGGTAGAATACGCCAAAAGCCTCTTTACAATGGGGTTAAACATTATCAAACGAGGTCACTTGCAGGCTGCAGTAGGTAACCCGGAATGATTGAGGATGGGATCCAAATGGCTGAGCAGTCCATCACCAGACAAACAAATTGGTCACCTGACCTACAGCACTCCACTTAGGCATTTACTTGGCTGTACAGGCGGTCAGAGAGGTCCGATCCGATCAATCGGCTGGTCAGGACAAGTCCTCGCCCCGAACATGATTGCCTTGAGCGTATTATTCAAATTGTTCTCGTGTCAAACAAGTACCCAGACTGATTTTATTTTAAAGTTACAAGAAGGCAATGACGGTGGGTCAAATGCGTTGATACAGTACTTCTTGAAGCCATTTATACAAATGATTAATATAAATAGAATTATTCGCGTTAAACAGCAATACTTGAGACAAATTAACGGTATGCCAACAAATGATTAATATCAAAAACGATTACTAGTTTTAAACTGCAATACTTAAGACCAGGTAACTACGTACAAATGGTTGTTGGTTGAGTTTTATGGCATATCAACCTTTGTATGTTATCTAACGCCAAATCCATTTTTATGCAAATAGTCAGCTCTATTTCAAACAATTCAGTTTAGCCTGCGTGCACAGTTTGTCAAAACAGTTCTCATTCAGCTAATTCAGTTTAGTGTAAGTACAGATTTTGTTTGCACACAGTTAAATGTCAAAACTGTTCTGTATTAAACAATTTGATTTAGTGTAAGTACAGTTTTAATGTAAAAACAGTTCCATTTCAAACAATTTAGTTTAGCGTAAGCACGCTGTTTAAATGTGAGTACAGTTTAATTTTCAAAAGCATTTCTATTCAAGCTCTTCAGTTTAGTCAAACAGTTCTAATTCAAACAATTCAGTTTAGCATAAGTATGCAGTTTGTTCTATTTAACTCATACATAGGGCCCTATCAGGTGCTACCATTCCGGGCCAGATGGATCTGGTAGCAATGGCAATGAAGGGGTATTCCGCATTTCCCAAAACTCCAGCTTCACTGGAACCTCACCATCAGATTGTTTAGTGTCATATATAGGACACTCATGGGGTCTTACTCCTCTGCAGAGAAACAGTCGTTGTATTCTACAGCTCCAGCCGACTTGGCAAGCGAACAAATGGAACTATTAATGTTATATAGCAGTACTTGAAACAGTTTAACTGTGCAACTGAATGATTAATATTAGATAGAATTATTAGCGTTGAATAATCATACTTGAAACCATTGAACTGTGTTCAAACAAATGAACTCTAACTCGTTAAAAAATAACGTTACCAACAGGTTATTCTCTTAGAAATAAGAAACACACATGCGCACGCACATATGTGTTAGTGTGTGGTGTGCGAGAAGGATTTGGTTTAAATAATCATTAAGGATACTCATGGCGTTAAGCTAAATAATCTAACTCCACGTGTTTTAATTGTTATTTTCATGATAGCGTGTTAGATAAGGCGAATAAGTTGCGTTGAAATAGTAATACTAGAAACCATTTAACTGAGTGTAAACCTATTATTGATATCAAATTGAATTATTTGTGTTTTATAGCAATGTTTGCGATCATTTATATGTCTGAAACAAATGATCAGTATCAAATAGAATTATTACTGTTTGATAGCTGTACTTGAAACCATTAAAATCTGTACAGACAAATGAGTAATATTACATAGAATTATAAGTACTTGATATCAGTGCTTCAAACCATTAAACTGTGTGGAAACAACTGAATTTAATAGAATTATTAAGGCTCTCGATCATATGGAAATCAGACCTGAGCGATAAAATGAAACGCAGTTTCTTCCAGGCAGCGGTTGTATCGATACTGCTATATGGATGCACTACATGGACGCTAACTAAACGGCTGGAGAAGAAACTAGACGGGAATTACACAAGAATGTTGAGAGCAATATTGAACAAGTCCTGGCGACAACACCCCACGAGACACCAACTATACAGCCACGCCTCCCATCACGAAAACTATACAAGTTAGACGAACCAGACCCGCAGGACACCACTGGAGAAGCAAGGACGGGCTCATAAGTGATGTACTCCTATGGACCCCACATATGGCCAAGCAAAATCAGGACGACCAGCTCGAACTTACATACAGCAGCTATGTGAGGACACAGGATGTAAACCTGAAGACCTGCCAGAGGCGATGAATAATAGGGAGAAGTGGAGAGAGAGGGTCAGGGATATCCGTGCTGGCGGCATGACATGATGATGATGAATATGATTAATGACAGGAAATATTTGAAAACTATTTAACTGAGTGCCCCCCAAAAAAAAGAAAAGAAAAGAAGATTAATATTAAATAGAATTATTAGTGTTTGATAGCCGTACTTGAAACCATTTAACTGTGTGCAAACAAATGAACTCTTGTTATATAATTAAGGAAAGATTTTTTTATATTAATCATCTTTCGTTAATTATATTTTATCATTCAGTTTGGTTGCGCTTTGAACTATTCGGGTTAAGAGTTCAGGTGCATAGTCATTGGGTACAGTTTTACGCTCGTGTGCAAAGTATATGACAATTACCATTGTCATAATAAACCCCAGACAGGAAATGGGGTTGGAATGTGGATGACGTCATGCCCGGAATAGATAGTCCTGAGAATTTGAGGATTTTGAAAGAGGGTCAGTTGAGAACTGGATATGGGCCGTTGAAGATGTAGTTTGGCTTTTCGGATCTCAACAGACAGAGATCTTAAACCTCTCAAGATGTGCCGCGTGTTGGGGATAGTTAGCATATTACGAATTGTGTCTTCCTCCTCGTGTCGCTATGGGCGGAAGTCAAGAAATTAATAAACGGTTCGTACCTGAACAACAGAGTCCGCCTGTGTTTTGCATTTATATTTGCGTATACTGCTGTATGGATGCACTACATGGACTCTAACAAAACGGCTGGAGAAGAAGCTAGACGGCAATTACACAAGAATGCTGCGAGCAATCTTGAACAAGTCCTGGCGGCAACACCCCACCAGACACCAACTGTACAGCCACCAGCCTCCTATCACGAAAACTACTCAAGTTAGACGAGCCAGACATGCAGGACACTGCTGGAGAAGCAGGGACGAACTCATAAGTGATGTACTCTTGTGGACCTCCACACATGGCCGTGCAAAAGCAGGACGACCAGCACGAACATAAATTCAGCAACGATGTGAGGATACGGGATGTTGTCCGGAAGACCTGCCTGAGGCGATGAACGATAGGGAAAAGTGTCGAGAGAGGGTCAGGGATATCCGTGCTACCAGCACGACATGATGATGATGATGATGATGAATATGTACTGTTGGGATTGATATCATTATGATTATGGCTATACAGCACTCTGACGCGTTTCAAAAAGTTCCATACAAACTATTTGCTAACATTATATATATATATATATATATATATATACGTGGTGCCTTCAATACGTTTCCAGACGTTTTTTGTACAGGCATATAAAATTGTAGTAGACTCTTGAAAATTCAGTATGTTGTTGCTATACATCTTATGAGATGACTGACCAATTTTTATGATTTCAACTTCAAATGAACGGCTGCAGAAGCAATTTGAATACACCCTACAAAATCCTGATTACCACAGCTTGTGAATTTCAAAAATGCAATCTGGCCGTGAGGACACTTTACAAGAAGGATATGCAATAAAATTCTGTTTTAAACTTGGAAAAAATGCCACAGAAATGTATGGAATTCTTCGGACCGCTTTTCGACCATCTTGCATGAATCGAGCATCAGTTTTTGAGTGGCATAAGAGATTCAATGAAGGTACGGTGTCTGTGAGGGGTGATGAGACGTGTGGGAGGAGTAAGGAAGTCAATACACCAGAGTTGATTGGCCAAAGGGTTAGGGGTAGGGTTACTATGTTGACGTTTTAAGGAAGTTCAAGACGAGATTCCTAGGGAAGAGTCCAGCTCTCTTCAAATCGGGTCAGTGGCATTTCCACCTGGACACTGCACCAGTCCACAACTTCATCTTTGTCACAGACTATTTGACCAAGAGGGGCATTGAGACAGTTCCTCAGCCTCCTTATAGTTCAGACCTTGCTCCTCTTGACTTTTGGTTATTCCCTAAGTTCAGAGGCTGTCATTATAAGACAATTGAGGAGATGAAAGAAGTTCTGACGAAGGTCACTGATACGCTGACACAATAGGACTTCAATGAGGCCTTCCAGAAGTTGTTGGAACGGTAGAACAAGTGCATTGCAACCGGAGGAGATTACTTTGAAGGGGAGTAGAGTTTCATATGTGTACTATCAATAAAAGTGCCGATAAGAAAAACTCAGTAAACTTATTTAATGATCCTTGTATATATATATAAATATATATATATATATATATATATATATATATATATATATATATATATATATATATATATTAACAGTATTTGGCATTAAATAACCATCAAACATTTAGATTACATTAAACTAAACAACCAATGAACTGAAAATTTGGATTATTAAAATATGCACCCCCCCTTGATATCATTCACTTTCAAAAATAATAATTGATTACTTGACATTTCTCTTGAATTGCTCTACAAGTAATCTTGTTACGACGTTCTATTTTTGCTGTTACTTACATAAAAATAATTCGACTAAGTGAGTGTGAAGCAAAGAAGAGAAATAAAGGAAGAGAAAGAATTTTTTTAAAAAGTGGAACTGAAAGATGAGGAACGAAAAGAAAGAAAGAAAAAAGAAATATAAAAGACAAGCCAATGAGAAAAACTGAGATAACGTACGAACGCATGTGTGTGGGGGGTGTCTCTAACAGAGACACAGAGAGAGGTACTGGGCAGCTAAAAAAAGGGAGAAACATAGCGTATCACAGAGAGTGAGAGAGAGAGAGAGAGAGAGAAGGGGTGAGAGAGAGAGAGTGAGAGAGAAAGAGAGAGTGAGAGTCGGTGATCAAAGAAGCCTTGTATTTGTCCTTTCCGATATAATCACGTGATACCTGACCTTTCAATATCGGCTGTTTTTTCTCTTTTTTTTTAAAAATTTTTTTGAAGTCTCTTTTTTTTTTTTTTTTTTAAATCTTTTCTCTTCTCTTTCTGGGCTCATGAAGCGTCCTTTCTGTGCTTAAAATTATTTATGAATATCCAAAACAGAAATCAACTGAAATCATAAATAGCCGTGCCTTTTTTGTTTTAATGTTCTTGATTTTTTAATTTTTTTTAAAAATTTCTTCATATTTTCTTTTCTTTCTTTCTTTTTTTTTGCATTTAATTATTAAATTCTAATTTTGCGGCTTTAGTTATATTTTCCTTCTTTCTTTTATCAGGCTGTGAGTTTAAATTCAGCTTTTGAAGGCATCTTCAAGCCAGGAAGTGTTCCAATGTCATTTAGTTCAATGTGACCCAGGGTAACATGATCTTTAACGGTAAAAGAGTGCAGAGCTCTGAAACAATTCTTAATAGAAATATTTCTCCACATAGTGGGACTTCATCAAGAACAAAGTTGCTTTTTTTTAATACGCGCTGAAAAATCTTAAGTTAAGAGGGGGGGATTTGCTCAGTTTTAGAAATAATGAAAACAGCTTCAATATGTCAGGTCACTGGACGAACTCTTTCTCAAGTCAAGAGGTTATTTCGATCCTAAACTTTCAAACCAGAATTTAACAAAGATTTCCATCGAGCAGTCGATTTGGTCAGGAAATTTTGCTCTCTCTCTCTCTCTCTCTCTCTCTCTCTCTCTCTCTCTCTTTATATATATATATATATATGTTGAAAAGATAGATTTGTAGGGAATCTGACAGTAAACTTTCCACGCACCCACACACACATACACACACACACACACACACACACACACACATATATATATATATATATAAGTAAAGTTGGCGACCGTAGTCAATGGCGACAAGAAGGCTCCCTTTTCAATAGCCACTACACCGACGTGTAGGGGAGAGCACTACTCCTTCCCCTGGATTGCTCCACTTTAACCTTGATACGTACATTATAAGCAAGTCGGCATCAAGTACCATTTTTAGAGTCTTTGGTATGACTTGACCGGGGATTGAACCCATGTCTCCTGGACCTTTGGCAACACTCTACCCATTAGGCCAATGTATACATATACGCATGTATGTATACCAGGAAGCAAATGAGGTTCGATATTTTTCGATGTGTTTACCAGGTTTGAATACAGATGTTCTTTCTCCTATACTGGTTGCCATACCAAGGTAAAAGAGTCCGTCTGCCCTACTATTCACCAATAGCTGGAGGAAGAATAGTTTGATACATACCTTTCTCAAGTGTATTAGAGCTACGTGAATGCGAACCGGCTCGTTCGCGATTTGAACTCGGATCACCGTGTCTAATTCTTTCGACGATAATCATTACCTCACAAGCACCTCTTTCTTTCTCTCTCTCTCTCTCTCTCTCTCTATATATATATATATATATGAGGATGAGTAGGGAGTATGATTCTTTGAATCAATGTTTTTAAATTATTTTTATCTAATTTATAATTGAAATGTATTTGCATCCTAATGAAAAATATCAGGTACTATAATAAATCTAAAACCTCCAACTTAGTCATTTATTATAATTCCTCTCCGTCAGTTAGTGTTTTGCTAAAAACTAACATTATATATCAATTTAAATGTCTTTCAGGAGATTATATCTCTGAAAACAACAATATATTTGTTGGTTTAACCTCACACAACATTTAAAAAAAAACATTCATGCCTGACAACTGAATTTCGGAAAATTCTTACCGAAAACACGACAATATTAATACAACAAAATAACAAGCAAAAACTACAGATCATCGAGGTGTTTCATATTAGAAATAAACAACAGAAACTTAATAAAATTAATTTCGAATCCAGTGTTAAAGTAGTAAAATGTCTTTAGGTACAACTGCTATTTATAGAAACAAATTTTAAAAATAAACGCTACACAATACACTAGTATAAACGCTCATTCTTACGAAGTAGTAATGTACATACAAAAGTTACATCACTTTTTCAATACATCATCCCCCAGATGATGACCCAAGATTGGGCAGAAAGTACTTGGGAAATGATTAATTATGGATAGTTTATGAACCAATTCCCACTGGGTAGCATAAGATCGATATGGCAACTCGAAAGGATAAACAAAAGAATTGGTAGACAAAAAATGTCTATAATGTTCAATCAAATATGTATCGATGAAGAAATACTGGCCACACACACACACACACACACACACACACACACACACATATATATATATATATTTACCGGAACATACCAAAAACAAATTGCTGAGCAAGAGAAGCGCATTGATGCCTAAATGTAGGATTGTTAACATGACTTTTCAATGATTATTCTTTTATGTATTGGTAAATAAAAGTTCAGATTCGATTCTTTCTGAATACGTTTTGTTCATGCCACTTAAGCGTTAAATTACGATCCAAATTAATTAAGAGAATATGTTTGGCATATATTCAACAACACACGCAGCATTTGTAAAAGATGTTTCTATTCCAAATTAAAAAAGACAAAATAAAACGAAAAAAAAAATTTGTACTCAATCAACAAACAAATAAACAAGACCTGTGATGAACCATGCACAAACGACTACTGAGTGGCGTTGTCACCAAAAATTACTATGTTGATGATAGTGATTAACCGATCTTCTGAAGGGTGAGAGGACAACCTAGAAACATAACATTTCTCAAATATTGGACCTTCCGTTGTTTATTCGATATAATTCACGCCTTTATTGGGACCGTAGAAATATGTGGAAGCTGGTGACGGTAACTGGCCGTTTGGAGATAGAGAGGGCTCTATCTATGAGTCAAATATAACTTTTTGACGTTTAAACAGTATGTAACATATTGACCCTCGACCGAGCCGTCAATCAAGAGATGCACCTGTGTAAATAAGCGGAAGAACAGCGGAAGCAGGAGTACGTAAGACAATTATATAACCAGGGTGCCCGAGGCGGTTCGAGCAAGTTGGAGTCAGTTGGGGACAAGATGCCGAAGTGAGAGCCAGCGGCAGACAGAGGGCTTTGGACCCTCAGTGACCAACGGTGGAGCAACCCCAGCCAAGATGAGAAAGAAATGCTGCTATGGTCAGAAGAACTTGGATCAATATGTAGCAGTCTGTCCCCGTCTCCAAATCACCCCTCACACACAACCAACATCAACCCTTTCGAGAATAAAGTGTGAGAGATATATTTTTATAAAGAAGCGTGTTCGTTCGTTCATTGAAGTTCGTTATTATTGTTGACGATGTTTCCGCTTATATTTGTATATGTATATGTATGCGGCTATGCAACATGTATTAAACAAATGACTGTTGTTTAATTTAATCTTTAGTGATAAATAGCAATTGTTTGGAATCATTTCACTGTCTGTAAACAAATAATTAAAGTTGAATAGAAATATTAGAGTTAAATAACTATAATTGAAACCATTTAACTGCGTAGAAACAAAAGCAATGCTAGTGTGTAAAAAATTAGTTCTAGCTTATTTAAAAATGAAATTACCAACCAACCGTTTACTTACAAAATATATGTATATCCATTTAAATGTGTGAAAACAAAATGACTTATGTTAAATTGCTACAGTTACATAGCAATATGTGAAACCATTTAACTTTTTACAAACAAATGAATAACTATTAATAGAATGATTCGTATTAGATTGAAATAATTGAAGCCATTTAATTGTATGCAAAGAACTAATAAATAATAAATAGAATTATTAGTGTCCGATAGAAATATTTGAAACCATTAAACTATGTAAGTAAAATGAGCTCAGGCTACAAAGCTGGTGACCATAGTCAACGGCGACCCAAATCAGTTTATTGTAAGTAGAGTTTCAATGTCAAAAACAGTTCCATTTCAAACAATTCAGTGTAGCATAAGCATGCAGTTTAAATGTAAATACGGTTTAATTGATAAAACATTTCTATTTAACCTCTTCAGTTTAGTCAAACAGTTCTAATTTAAACTATTCAGTTTAGCATAGGTATGCAGTTAGTTCCATTTAAACCATAGATAGGACCCTATCAGGTGCTACCATTCCCGGCCAGAGTAGATCTGGGAGAAATGGCAATGAAGAGATAGTCCGCATTCCAAAAAACTTCAGCATCTCTGGAACCTCACCATCAGATTGTTTAGTGTCATATCCAGGACACTCATTGGGTGGGGGTTTACTCCTCTGCCGAGAAGCAGTCGGCGTATTCTACAGCTCCAGCCGACAGGGCAATACACAGAGTTAATATCGAAACAGTTTTATTTCAGATAATTCAGTTTAGCGTAAGTACACAGTTTAGATGTCAAAACAGTTCTATTTTGAGCAATTCACTTTAGCATAGGTACACAGTTTAGATGTCAAAACAGTTCTATTTTGAGCAATTCAGTTTAGCATAAGTACGCAGTTTAAATATCAAAGGTGTTCTATTTTAAACAATTCAGTTTAGTGTAAATACGCAGATTAAATGCAAAAATCAATATAGTGAAGGAAGCCCGGTTTAATTCTATTTAACCCATAAATAGGACCCTGATCACGTGCTCCCATTTCGGGCCAGAGTAGACCTGAAATAAAGGGATACTCCGCATTCCCCAAAGCTCCAACGTTACAAAAACCTCACTATCAGATTGTTTAGTGTCATATCCATGACATTCGTTGGGCGAGTGTCTTATCCCTCTGCAGAGAAGCAGTGGGTGTATTCTACAGCCCCAGTCGACTAGGTAATCACAATATTACTGTTTGGGAAACTTGGAGATGATGGGTAATCCTTAAGAACATACCTATATATCTCAAAATGCCGCTGGATACAGATTTCGGAATGAGGAAAATCCAAATTTTGCGTTTTATAAGTTTTTGTTATTAAAAAGATATTTTCCATTCGCAGATATTTGCATGATAGACTGTATATCGATGACTCAATCTTTTAAAAAAACGTTTTTGACGGAAATATTGGTATATATGTATTTTGCCGAACCCATATCCCACGGTAATTGTATGACACAAGGTGAATTTTTGAGGAGTTCAAATAGTTTTGAATTCAGTGTTTGCTTCTCTAAGACTGGTTGCTTAACCAAATCTAAAGTAGTGGGTGCCCTTGTTGTGTAATGTTAAAGCGTTGGACTGCGGAATTGTAGTACGCAAGTTCGAACTCCAGTCGCGCTATTACGGTTGCTTTCGGATAAATGCCCTTGGGAAAGATATGAATCCCCTGTTCCTCCCATCTATGGGTTAAATAGTTCTACTAGCCTTCTAAAAGGATGGCTGTGCCATTAAATAACCCGAGGAAGGTAGATATGCCATTAAATAACAAAACAAACAAATCAAATTTAAAAAATAGTCTGCCCTATACCTACCCACAGCTGGTGGCGCGAAGAACAATGGAGTCATTCCTTTTACTTTAGGAATTAGCGAGAAGTAAAACACAAGCAGCCTCGTCTAGGATTTGAACTCAGGTCTCCGATTCTATTTTCTATGATGATAACCGTCGCTCTAATTGCAACTTCCCGTGTCAATCCTTTTCTGGGGATACTCGGGCAGGCATATTCAATCCAGTTTTATAATCTACATTCAAATCCAACAGATACATTCAGGACTAAGTCGATAATTTAAGTTTCTTTTTTATTTCTTTTTTTTATTTCTAATGTCTCATACCGAAGATCGGAAGCCAGTCTGTTCTGGTATTTACCCATTGTTCGTATTAAAGAGAACCTATTGATTCATAAATTCTGAAGGATATAAGCGCCAAGTAAAAAAAATGTAAATAGCTTCGTCCAAGATTTGAACTCAACGAACAATGTATAGATGGAGGGAATGTAAAGATGGAAAAGTTCAAACATTGCCAATGATTTTCACTTGATCAAGCCAACACAATATATATGTATATATGTGTGTGTGTGTGTGTGTGTGTGTGTGTGTGTTTGTGCGTGCGTGTGTTTTATTTTTATTTTTGTGCCTATTCTTAAATTCTGACAGTAAAAAAAGAAACCTTGATGATACAATTTGTAAAAAAAATATTGCACTAACTGATATTTGAGAAAAGAAAAATTAATAATATAAAAAAAAAATATATTCGTACAGCTTGAAAATAATCAACCAATACCAGAGCCAGAAATATCATGATGATCCCGTTGGTGAAACCTATAAACTTATGTAGATTACATTTGGCATGGTAGGTATCGGGATATATATATATATATATATATATATGTAATTAGAGGAATTGATATTATATTAATTAAATTACCATGACCAGAAAATCCAGTAAACACCCACATGCGACATACGGAACACTGAACAGCTGTTTGGTAGAAGTTCGGTTTCTGCATTCTTGGGTTGCCGGTTCGATCTCTAAGGGTGGAGCTCACGGTATGCACTGCTGATGAGACCCAATAAGGTTGTAACAGCTGTTCAGTGTTCCGTATGTCGCATGTGTGTGTTTGCTGGATTTTCTGGTCGTGGTAATTAAATTAATATATATATATATATATATATATATCCGAATACCTACTACAAAGTTGCGAATATATATATATATACATTGTAGCAGGAGTACTGCAAGGAGACACACTAGCTCCGTACCTCTTTATCATCTATCGATAAAATAAAAGAAAAAGGTTTCGAGTTGACAAAGAAAAGGAGCAGAAGGTACCCCACAAAAACAATTACCGATGCCGACTACGCCGATGACAGCAATTCTGGTAAATGCATCCTCCTAAGCCAAAAACCCACTGCATAGTCTTGAAGGAGCCGCCGCAGGCATTGGTCTCCGTGTCAATTCACTCAAAACGGAATATATGTGCTTTAATCAATCAGGTGACATATCCACACTAGGCGGTAGCTCTCTGAAACTAGGAAGCAGTGTCTCATCAACCGAGACAGACATCGACACGCAACTAACAAAGGCATGGACAGCTATCGATAGCTATTGGTCATACGGAAGTCTGACCTGACCGATATATATATATATATATAACAAAAGGAAAAGAAGGAAAAAGTTGCAAATTTTATGACTTTGGTCTTTGTATTGTTCTATCACTTATTCATAATAATGATCTTTACTTTCGTAACATTTAGTGGGTTTTAAATGACGTTTTTTTTAAACAGGCACGTGTTTTTTTGTAAAATGTGCCATTGAGAGCAACTAAAAATTGAAAAATGCGGCATTGAAGGCGTTAAGAAAGTATGGTTGTAAGTTTTCTCGCCAAATATAGATTGGTTGTTGCGATGCAGGTATTTGTTTTTATTATCTATCATTATAAAGCCCCCTTACTCATTTTTCTAAGGATTCTGATCGTTTCAAATACGTTTGTTATAGTGTATCTGAAGATAAGATAAAAAGACGAATACAAGAAGGAAGAGTGATTATATTTTAAGCCCGGCTTATTTTTTTTTTTTTTTTTTGTAATGGGAAAAATATAGACGAAGAACAGCTCGAATTTAAAAATCTGCCATTTATCACGTTCTCATTCAGCCTAGTCATACACCGACTGCATCTCTACTGAGAAATAAGATACCCACTTCTACTAGTGCCCTGGATATGACACAAATCAATCTGATGGTGAAGCTCTAGCCCTGGAGCTCTGAGAAATATGGAGTAACCCATCATTGTCATTGCCCCCAGTTTCACTCTGACCCGGAGTGGTAGTACCTGATCAGGTCCTATCTACGAATCAAACAGAACTGTTTGACATTTAAAGTGTGCAAATAAATGACTTACGTTAAATCGAATAATTAGAAAAAGAACTGTTTGACCATTTAACTATGTGTAAACAAATGATTGATGTTTAATGTAATTGTTAGTGATAATGAATGTTTAATATTGAATAGAATTATTTGTATTAAATAGCAATACTTGGAACTCTTTAGATGTTTGACTGAATTGAATTTTTAGCGTTACAGCGTTACATCGTCATGCTTGAAACCATTTAACTGTGTGCAAATAAAATTATTTATGAGAATTAATTCTTTATTTATTGCGGACATTTTGTCCTCATCTTGGTAGTTTTTGTGTTGTTTCTTCTTTCACTACGTTTCGGCCAAATTTCACCTCTAGCCTTCTTCAGGTGATTTACCGCGACCTCGGATAGGAATGCTGAGTCTTGTAACCGTATCCCCAGTAATTACTGCCTTCCATAGTTGTTGTCTATCACACCACGCCAGAGGTTTACTTGGTCAAAAACGTGGTGCGATAGACAACAACTATGGAAGGCAGTAATTACTGGGGATACGGTTACAAGACTATCCGGGGTCGCGGTAAATTACCTGAAGATGGCCAGAGGTGAAATTTGACCGAAACGTAGTGAAAGAAGAAACAACACAAAAACTACCAAGATGAGGACAAAAAGTCCGCAATAAATAAAAAATTAATTCTCAGATTAAGAAGTCTCATCTCAAAATGATTCCAATTAAAGACAAAATTATTTAAGTTAGCAATATTTGAAACCATTTAAGTGAGAAAAAAACAAATGATCAATACTAAATAGAACTGCTTATGTTAGAATATTTGGAGCCATTTATCTATATGAAAACAGTAGAAATATTTGTGTGTAAACAAATTACCTATGACTCGTGTAAAAATAAGATCACCCACAAACTATTGACTAAAACATCATCTGTATAATCATTTAACTGTGTGCAAACAAATGAGCTCTGGTTCGTTTAAAATTGTTATCCACAAACCATGCGTTTAAAAATCATCTATGAATAATATGTATAAAGAGGATTTGGTATTAAATAACCTACAAGGGTTTATATGCCATAAAACCCGACAAAGCCACGTTTTATTAGATTTTAATAAAATGTTCGGTACTATTTTGATCGTGGGTGAAACATTTACAAAGATACCTTAATTCTAGATTTCAAAGGTAAAAAAAAAAGTTCCTACTGGTCGAAAAAGAACGAGATTTGTATTTAAGAATGCGCAGATGACTATTGCCGAGGGAAAAAGAATTTGTAAAATGACGAGAGTCTACGACAGTATAAACTTTCACATCATTAAATTCGATGCCTTTGTCTGTGTATATTTGTCTGCGATATTTCTTGAAAACGTCTCTTATATGATCGTAAATTGCAGAGTGGAATTTTCAAGCCTGAAAAAAATCTTTAAGCTATGAATAGAATTTTACGGCGGGGCTAAAATGCAAAACTTTACCACTGATTTGTCAACCATTGGGACAGCCTTTTTATCACTCAGTCTCATTGGCCTATTGGTTAGAGTGTTCGCTAATGGTCCGGGAGACCTGGTTCAATCCCAGGTCGCGTCATATCAATGACTTTAAAATTGTACTTGATACCTCTTTGCTTAACACTCGGCAATATAAGGTACGTATCAAGGGTAAAGTGGAGCAATCCAGGGAAAGGAGTAGCGCCTACCCCTACACTTCGGTGTAGTAGCTATTGAAAAGGGAGCCTTCTGGTTGCCCTCAACTACGGTCCCCAACTTTACTTGACTTTTATACACCTTTTAGCATTACTCCAGCAGACTGCCATAAACACTGTCAACTGAAACTCGTGTTTGGTGAACACATTTAACAAAATAACTGATATTAATTGGTATAAAATAATAAAATTGTTATACGAATTGAGTATTTGGCCTATTGTGTAGAGTGTTCGCCAATGGTCCGGGAGACCAGCGTTCAGTCCCAGGTCGAATTATACCAAAGACGCAAATGTGGTACTTGATGCCGCCTTGCTTTACACTCAGCATTATAAGGTTAGGATCAAGGGTAAAGTGGTGCAATCCAGGGAAAGGAGTAGCACCCTTCTCTACTCCTCGGTGTAGTAGCTATTTAAAAGGGAGCCTTTTGGTCGCTGTCGACTAAAGTTGCCAACTTTACTCACTTATATCACACGCCGTTTCAACGTTCTGATGCACTGACTGTGCAGCCAAACTAGATCTTCGCAGGAATCGACAGTTTCTTTAGGAGTAGACCAATACAGTAGGTGCAAACCTTGCACAGAATTTTGAACTAAAAATCTTGAGATCAACTCATACTTTAGATAAACTAGTACACCGCAATTTACTAAACTTAAATCCCTTTCTCATTCGATTTGGATAAAAATGTTCAGTCCCTTTTTTTTTTTTTATAACAAATGAAACATTATTCAAACCAAAGAACCTATAAATCTTTGGCTTGAAAGACATTCTGAAGAAACGTCTCATTCACAGTCAGAGGACGATTAGGCAGGATTACTGTTTCCGTTCCATGCCCATAAGCTCGATTGAAAACGAGAAAAGAAAGAGCAAAAGTGTACTAGATTGTTCCTGCTTAGGATGTGCCATCTTCCTCTGGCAATATAATAGACTATGAAAAAACCTATTTGAATAATAAGAACCCGAAAAAAGATATAAAAAAATAGAAACTTTGTAATGATAGATTAAAAAACAAATAAACAAAGAGGGAAATATTTGTCTCTTACAATATATCTTACAATGACCGCAGAATAACAAGCCACGAAATGACCTCAGAATAACGAATCACAAAATAAACGAAAACTAATTTGTCGATAATTCACCAAAGAATAACAAGCCTTAAAATGACCTCAGAATAACAAATCACAAAATGACCACAGAGAATAAGAACGCCCAAAATAACCACAGAATAACAAGCCACAATATGATCAGAGAAAAGCAACAAAATGGCCTCGTATTAACTAGCTTCAAAATGATCACAGAATAAAAAACCACGCAATGACCATACAATAATTTCTCTGGGTTTGCCAACCAGATCAATAAATTTTAAGAGCACTTGATACATTCCTCTCTCTATATACATTTACATATATACATATGTGTGAGTGTATGTGTATGATTCACCCACTCAGTCCGCGCGGACAGGATGTGAGACTAGGTCAATTTTAAGCAGAGATTAATAGATTTGAATTCAGTGTTTTCCTTCTCCCAAAATGGTTGCCATGCCAAGGCTAAAGAACCCAGTTTTCCTAACAATTTAACCAAAGCTGGAAGAAAAAAATAGATTCATTCCTTTCCCAAGGTTATTAGTGCCATGGGAAATGCAGTCAGCCTCGTCCAGAATATGAACACATGTCGTCGTGTTCACTTACTACGACGATAACAATTACACCATGAGCATCTCCATTTTATATATATATATATAGTCATCCACTGATTGATTGTTTCGTTGTATCACAACTCTACGGTGTGGCTAGACAGGCAGGACGCTTCAAACTGGGATCGAAACCCACCTAACTTTTCGCTAGAAATGGTATCTAATCACTATGCCATTTTGGCGACATACGTCAGTTCAGAAATTATGATGCATATGTATTCGCTTTCGTTTGTTTACATTTTTGCGCTATCGGATACCAGAGTGCTTAATTCGTTAGAAGAGCTTTGCATTACGCGAATGGCAGCCGTTAATTCCTTTGCCACAGTGCTAAATCCCCAGGAGGGATATATATATATACATATATCTGTGTGTGTGTGTGTGTGTGTGTGTGCGTATGTATGTGCGCGTGTGTGTAAGTTCTCTTGCTTGTGTGTACTCTTAGCTTAAATCTTTTAAACACCAAAGAAAATCATGTAGACATGAAGCCATATTCAGTTTTCTTAATTTCTAACTCATTTTTAACCAAAATTAATATGACATAAAGATATATAAGGGGTGTGCTCTTTTAAACGCTGAAACCTATTCATATTTTTGTTACAAAGTTTCGATGACACAGTATTTGGTTTAAATAATACCAAATGATATCCATTCTGATCGCATAATTTTCCATTGGAAATAGTAAAATCCAGGTATTTTTGGCTTAGATGAACATGGATGAAAAAATTAAAGGCATTTGTATATGTATGCATATATATATATATATATATATATATATATGACGATGGAAACAGGTATACAGGGACACACTAGTCAGCCCAAGGTGTGATTACCCTTCCCATAACCCCCTAACAGTCTGTATATGAATTCAATACAACCAAGCGTGGTTTTTAATCGGAAAATCGCGGGAAGCGTGAATCTCACATTCACCATGTAATGTGTGTTTCTGCCTGTCTCTCACACCACACACACACACACACACACAGAGACACACAGTATAGACATAAAAATCCACACTACGTTGCGAAAGTCATTCATAATTCACACGAAGTTTAGATTAACAAACACTCATGGTTGCATCGTATATATATTTATATATATCACGCATCTCACTGTCTGTCTATATATATATATATATATATATGCAACACACACACACACACACACACACACACACACACACACACACACACACATATATATATATATATATATATATATATATATATATATATATATATATATTCATACGGGCATTGTCATCGTTGTATTATATATACAATCATATATCAAATTTATATATACGGGTGTATATATATATACATATATATATATATACGGATATCATATATATATAGCATATATCATATTTACTCATGCGGATATACATACGGGTATCATATATATACGGGTACTATCATATTTTTATTATATATACGGGTATTATATATATATATATATATATATATATATATATATATGTACACGGGTATTATATACTAATGCAAGTATTATATATAGTTGTTCTTATACATATATAAAATACCTATATTATAATATATATATATATACTCATTTTATTATATGTGTATATATATATATATATAGTCGACTGTAGTCGAGGGCAACCAGAAGGCTCCCTTTTCAATAGCTACTACACCGAGATGTAGGAGAGGACGCTACTCCTTTCCCTGGATTGCTTCACCTTACCCTTGATACGTACCTTATATTGCTGAATGTTAAGCTATGAGGTATCAAGTACCATTTTTAATGTCTTTGGTATTACGCAACCAGTGATTGAACCCAGGTCTCCCGGACCATTGGCGAACACTCTACCGTGTCACACACACACACACACACACACACACACACACACACACACATATATATATATATATATATATATCCGTATATATAATGACAAGAGGTGAAAGGAAAGATAAAGAATGCATGAAAAGGGAAAGAAAATTTGAAGAGTAAATAAAAGAAAGAAAAAAAGGAAGGAAAAATTAATAACGAAAAAGGTGTAATAAATGCAGAATGGGAAAAATAAAACTGAAAAAAGAAAAGAAAAAAGAAAGACATCATAAGTAAATACGTTCTTATATTCTCATTCTTGTTGCTGCATCCGTCCCACAATAGTTGATATATTCTACCAAAGAAATACTTATACAAATGTGAGAATTATTATTGAACAGGTGTAAAATCAGAAAAAAAAGCGATTGAATAAAGGAATGCATAAAATAGATAAATAAAGAAAGAAATAAACAAAAGAATTAACGAATAAATAAAATAAAATAAAGAAATAAAAAAAAATTATAACAGCTTGAAACTTTCACGTCCAAAAATAAATAAAAAAAGAAATGAAGAAATAAAGAAAAAAAAAATAAAAGGAGAAACAAAGACATTTGTTCTGTTTTATAAATTTATTTGATTTCTCTATTATCGACATTCATTTCGAATTCCCTGTTAATTTTAAAAGTATTTCAATGAACTTTTCTCCTTCAACTATTCGGGCCTCTTTTCATATGAACCCTTATTCACACAAAAACCGTCTCTTTTATCGTATTAACATCTCTTCTATTACGAAACTCTCTTTCTCTCACTGATCACTTCCGGTCGTGACAACACTTTCATTCTGTCTTTAGAAACGAAGTCATCACTCGCTATTTGTCAATCGTCTGCCCGCTAAAAATCGGCGCCATTGTTTCGTCAAACGGGTCTCTCTACAAATCTTGACTGTAAGCGACTGCTGCTGAAATAAACAATAAATGAATGATAAATGAAATGACTGAAATCTAAAGAAAAAGAAGGGAAGGGAAAGAAAGTCAAAAACTGAGACGAAAACGGAGATTGAAAGAAAGAAACGAAAGAAGAAAGGATAAATGCTGTGGAAGTGGAAGAAAACGTTTTAAGTAAAAGCGTTAAATAAAACAAAGAAGTGAGAAAGTTCTTTTTCAGATACAAGCAAAGATCTTTTCTGTATCTACTTAACCCTTGAATGATGATGATAATAATAAAATAAAAATGCTTACGCCTCTGGCCACGTTCTCTTTAGATTTGCTGCACTTCAAATTCTCATTCCATTATCATAGTAGAAGGCTTTTGCTGCCATTTTGAGGCGCAGCCATTTTTTTTTTAGTTTTGTTTTTCTTTCTCTTTGTTCTATGTTTTTTTCTCTTCAAGAAATTATTCTCATTTTAACTGTGTATTTTCTTTCTTTCTTTTTTCTTTCTTTCTTTCTTTCTTTCTTTTACGAATCGCCTCAAATTCTTTCTTTTTGAGTTATGCAATTTTAAAAACATTTTTTTCTTAATGAAGCGTTTCTAATCTTTAACGGCCTTCAAGTTACCAATTCATTTATTCATTCTTTTTTCAAGCCCTATACGTTTATTCTAATAATCTATTTTCTTCCTTTACTTTTTCAAGCAAACAATATTCTTTGTTTCTTTGTTTCTTTTAAAATATTTCACTGAGTTCATTCATACACTCGTTCATTTATTTCTTTTGGTTTTCTAAGCTTTATACTTTGATTCTGAATACCTATCCTTTCTTTCTTTTTTTCTTTCTTTCTTTCAAAACGATTTTTGAATAATCAACGTCCTTCATTCATTCACTTATTCATTTACCTTAATTTCTAGGCCCTATACATAGATTTCAACTGCCTATTTTCTTTCTTTCATTTGTTTTTCTTCTTTCATTCATCTAAAAAATATCTTTCTTTCTTTCTTTCTTTCTTTTAAAAAGTTTTTTCAATCTTTATTGGCATTTATTCTTTGAGTAATTCTTTCATCTTTCATTCTCTCTATTTTTCTATTTCTCCTTATACGTTGATTTTTAACTACCTATTTTCTCTCTTCCTTTTGTCTATTTTTCTTTATTCTAGCTAATACCTTTCTTTCTTTCTTTCTTTCTTTCTTATAAAGAACCTTTTCTTTTTTTTTTCCTTTTCAGAATCGTCTTTATTGGTATCTTTTTTTCTTCAGATATCCTCACCTTATTTTACAAAAAAAAAAAAAATGTTTTCCTAAAGAAAAAACAAACTTTTTTTTACCTTAAGTGACATTCACTTACACATTCACATGGTTATCAATTCATTTTTCTTGTTTCTTATCTACCTTGACAAGTTTCTAATTTGAACAGAAACTACCTCTTTCTTTCTTTCTTTCTTTCTTTCTTTCTTTATTTCTTTCTTTCTTTCACTCACCCTTAGTATAATATGAAAAGGGTTCACAAGTCTTGCTTGCTTCTGATCGCTCTAATTCAGTTCCTCAAGTTCATTGGTCTAGTGGGTAGAGTGTTCGCCAATGGTCCAGGAGGTCTGGGTTCAATCTCAGGTTGCGTCATACCAAAGACTTTAAAAATGGTACTTGATACATCCTTGATTCACACCCAACAATATAAGGTACGTATCAAAGGTAAAGTGGAGCAATCCAGAGAAAGGAGTAGTGCCCTACACCTCAGTGTAGTAGCTATTGAAAAGGGAGCCTTCTGGTCGCCCTGGACTACAGTTGCCAACTAACAACTTACTTAGCTCAGTATAGCTGTAAATCCTTGTAATGGGATACCCGGTGGGAATCGAATTCGCATGATTAAAGAATTTCTTTGTGAGGAGATTGCTAAAATTTTCTGACTTACAAGCTTCAGTGTATGCTTGGAAAAATCAATATTTTATTCAATCACTCAGTCAATCTATCTATCTATACATAGACGCACGCACGCACGCACGCACGCATATATATATATATCCTTCACAGACAGACTACTTCGTTGTAGTACAACTCAGTGTGGCGAGACACGCGGGATTCTTCAAGCAGATATCGAAACCCGACTGACTTTACGTCAGTCAGATATATTACCCATGAAATTCGTCATTCTCGGCGTAAGCAAAGAAATTTTTTAGGTATATATTTATACGCACATATATATACAAATATATGTCTCTATCTATCTTTATATATATATATATATATATATATGTTTATATATAAACATATATATATATATATATATATATATATATATATATATATATATAGCTTTCAATAACAACATCATAGTGAAAAACCTACATTCTACATAATTCAATTGTCTGTGTGTGCATGATTGTTTTAAGACCTCGAAACTGCTCAATCAAGTGTTGTTTTTTTTTAATAATAAGTTTAATTCTAATTATATCATTCCAACATCTGACCTTGTGCCAAACTAAACTCAATCTAATGAATAAAAAGCGCACCAAAAACTCGTTGTTAGAGGATTACGACCCAGAAGAAACCGCAACACAAAAACAGAAACAGAAGAGTAGATATAGCCTACTTCGAATTCTAGTTCTAGCACCAGTCCCGTCGGTGTTGTTTAGAATACGCTGATTGTACCCCCTACAGAGGGGTAATGCTTCATCCAAAAGGAGTGTCCAGGGTATGACTCTAAACTGCATCTGATGTTGAGGCTCCAGTTTCGGGGATTTGAAACGTCTGGAGTGTCCCTTCATTGCCTTTCACACACTTATTTATTCATTTTTGCCATGATCGTTATAACGCAGTAGTTTGAATTGTCTCGGATTGTCCTTAAATTTCCAACTATTCCAGTATCTTTACCAAGCCTTTGGGGAGTTGTCAAACTAAGGGCACCAATTAAAACCGGTATGAGAGCTAGCTTCATGTTCCATAATTTGTTTTTTCTGAAAATATCCAAATATTTGTCTCTCTTTTCGTATTCTTTAATTTTCAGTCTGTGATCCTCTTGGACGGCAAAATCGACAATTCACCAAGGACTTTGTTTTTTTTTATATCACTAGGTCTTCTGGTGATCTGTTTTTATCTCAAAATCCTAATTAATCTTTGATTCTAATTTTCCACGATGAATTATGATTTGTGCATATGTCATTAGGATAAAACAAAACTGACAATGGATTCAACAATGATATTCTGTCTTTATTCTAAAACGAATTCATCAGAATGACGGGATTTTCTAAAGTTCAGCATTGGAGGAAATAGATAAATAAAAATAAAATGAAGGAGGATAGATAAGTTGGAGAGACAGAAAAATATTCCATCAGAGTTGGTTAAGTCTTTAACCAACTTTAACCAAATTACGCTTGATGGTGGTTGAAGTATCTCCCGTGTTCGTCGAACCGTAGCCATTGCCAAGATGTTTATAGTCTCCCTCGAGACTGGAAGAGGACAAGGGAAGGAAGGTCCCAGGGACAGTCGGCAGAAGGAGTCAGGCAAGAGAAGTGGACAGAACAGTCCAGTCGACAGAAGTCAGAAAGGCGACTGCTAGAACCTGTGGACTCAGGCCGCGTTAACCAACGTGAGAAGATGAGTCAGCATTCCTTTGTGGTTTGGTGGGAATTTCGCTCGAGTACATGCTCACAGAAGCACAGAATTCTAGGAAAGTGTCACAGACTTCTCCCTTCTTGCGCTTGGAGCTAACCAAAGTCCGTGATTGCTTGTTCTTCTTTTCTTCCACCCTCTCGGTTGTGTATTTTGTGTGTTAGTAAAGTAATATGAAATACCCCTGGCCAGAAATTAAAAAAAACACTAGACGACTCTAATAGCCATGGTTGAGATAATGGGGAGTCAGCCGGTGGTGTAATGTCACATTAGTCATTCCCAATAAGCCCTGCTACCCCCGCTCTGACGTATATCTCCATCTCTCTCTCTCTTTCTTTCTTTTCTGTCTCTCCTTCGTATGATCCTTCCTCCTTTTATATTCATTTTTATGTAACTATTTCCTTCAGAACTGAAATTTTGTAAAACCCGTCATTCTGATGAAGTTTTTTTTTTTTTAAATAAAGACGAAATATTGAATCTGTTGTCCGTTTTCGTTTATTCCCTTTTCCACTTATTTTCTTATCATGCACCATTTGGTGTTATGGTCAAATTTTAATTTCTTGCACAATTCCCTGTGGATCACCTTTTCCACCCAGTCGTGTCTAATCTTATATTCTTTTTGCACTTGTTAGCTGTATCTGCTAAGCAAGTGATTTATCTTTTCGTCTCTTTCATCACATCTCCTACACTTACTATACTGTTGCGTCTTAGCTATTTTACCTTTAAAATAATTGGTCCTTATGGAGTTGTTTTGTGTCGCTATTTGAAGAGATTCAGTTTCTCTCTTAAGGTGTCCTGTTCATGGCCATGTCCAGTTTTTTTTTAGTGAGATTTTGTCACTTGAAATATCCATACATATCTCTTGCCCAGTCGGCTGGGGATGTAGAATATACCGACTGCTTTTCTGCAGAGGGGTAAGGCCCCTCACAACGAGAGTCCTAGATATGGCACTAAATAATCTGATGGTGAGGTTCCAGTAATGCTGGAGCGTTGGAGGATGCGGAACACCCCTCCATTGCCATTGCTCCCTGGACCACTTCGACCCGGAGTAGTAGCACTAGATAGGGTCCTATCTATGGGTCAAATAGTTCTAAACTGTGTACTTATGCTAAAGTGAATTGCTTGAAACAGAACTATTTTGACATTTAAACTGCGTACTTATGCTAAAGTGAATTGTTCGAAATGGAACTGTTTTAACATCTAAACTGCGTATGTATGTTAAACATTAAACATTTAAACTGCGTACTTCTGCCCAACTGAGTTTTTTGAAATGGCACTGTTTTTGACATTGAAACTGTATTTACACTAAACTGAATTGCTTGAATTAGAACTGCTTTTCTTTTTTGAAAAGTCCTATTTTGATTTTATTGCTTGACCCTGTCTTGATATTGCTTAAGTTTTCCCTCTTTCGCCAATATCTTTTGAATTATTCATTCAAGTTTCATGATCAGAATTGTCTGCTGTTTGTTTTTGGTATTTTCATTCTAACATACGCCCGTGTTTTTATTTTTATTTTTATTTATTTTTTTTTTTTATTTAGCATTTTCTCTTGTTTTCGCAATTTCTTTATGTGTCCTTTTAGCATAATTTCCCGTTCAGGTTTTATATTTCTATTCAGATCTCTTTGGGGCACGCCAATTTTATTGCAAGATAATTTCGGTCTTGCATAAATTAGCTCATCAATGTTAGTGAGGTTGTCCATTAGAACATTTAGTAATTATCATTATTTACTCTTTTAGAGTTCTTCACATCAGTATTATCTGATGGTTTTTCACTGGAGTTTGAGTGATAGCAAGTCTCCTCAAGTCTCCAGGACTCGTCTTAGTTTTCTGGTCGTTCTCAGCAATGCTGTCATTTGGATAGTCTCTACCCGTCCGCCAATTTCCAAGTCCTCCAGGCCTTTTAACTATCCTTTAGTTATTGTGCCTAAAGCACCAATCACAGTTGGCACAATCGTCACTTTCATATTCCACAGCTTTTTTAAAATTTTCTAGCAAGGTCGAGGTACTTATCCTTCTCTTCATATTCCTTCCGTTTTATTCTGTGGTCCGCCGGGATAGCAAAGTCGACAATTTTGCAAATTCTCTCTTTTTTTGTTTGTTGATTATTATAAGGTCTGGTCTTCTGGTCGGGATTAGGTAATCCGTTTATTATTATTATTCACTCATTAGAGCTTTTCACATCAGCGTTAGCCAATGGTTTTTCACTGGAGTCTGAGTGACAAGTCTCTTCAAGTCTCCAGGACTCTTCTTAGTATTTTTGAGAGTTTTCATACCAGCGTTAGCTGATGGTTTCGCTCAGTATTTTGAGTGACAGGGAGTCTCCTCAAGTCTCCCGGACTTTTTTCACTATTTAGGCTGGTCCTAATACTGTAGTCTGGATGGTCTCAACTTGTCCTCTTAATTCCAAGTCATCCAGTACATTCAGCAATCCTTTTCCAGATTGTCTGAAGTACACCAACCACAAATGGTATCACTGTCAATTTCATGTTCCATAGTTTTTTAGTTCTCTAGTAAAGTCTAAGTCCTTATCTCTCTTTTTACTTTCTTTTATTTTCATTCTGTGGTCTGCCGTGACAGCTAAGTCCACTATTCAGCAGATTCTCTTTTTTATGACAATCCCTTGGTCTGGCTGTAAGGCCGACATTAGGTGATCTCAAAATCACAGAGAAGTGTGTTTGTCTCATTCTCCATGTATATATTCAAGTTATTCGTATGGTCAAATTTCAATTTCTTACATTCCTCCACACAGTCGTATCTTGTCTTTCACTCTTTTTGCGCAAATGTACTGCATTCGCCTATTGTATGATTGATCGTTTTGTCTCTATCACCACATAACCTCCATTTACTCTTTTGTTATGTCTTGTCTAATTTTGCTTTAACCTAGTTGCTTCTTAAAGCGATGTTTTGAGCTGCAATTAAAAGAAATTAACTTTCTCTCTTAAGGTTTTCCTTTCTTAGCTATATCGAAGTTTTCTTGTGTGAGATTTCGCTGGTCATTTGCATGAAATCTCCATACAATTGTTGCTCTCCTAATTTTAGTTTTCCTGTTATTGTTGTTCATTTGATCCTTCTGTTCTTTGTGCTTCTAGTCACTGTAATCAATCTTTCTTTGCTCTTTTTTATGTCGTCTTCGATCTATCAATGTTTCGACACAAACTTCAAAGCTGGCAAGTCAACTTTCTCCTTTTTTTTTCTTGACACATATAGTCTGTTTATATCATCTATGGGATATAAGGCCTTATACATGGTGAGGCCGTAGCTTGGAGGAATGTGAAGTACTGTTTCATTACCATAACAGGTCCACTCTGATTCATAATGGAAGCATCTATTACGCGTCCTACCTATCGGTCAAATAGAACAATTCAATTATTTACAATGCCTTAAACCATTTAACTGTATGCAAACAAATGACCGATGGTGAATCTAATTATTAATATTTGATAGCAATACTTGGAATCATTTAACCGAGCGCAAATAAATGAACTCGTTAAAAATCTAACCAACAGTGTATTCGTTACAAATCATATTTCTAATACACAGACACACACACACACACACACACACACACACACACACACATATATATATATATATACAGAATTTGGCATTAAATAACCTACAAGGGTTGATATGCCATAAAACACAACAAATCAACCATTATTTACTTGAAACCATACAACTGTGAGCAAACAAAGTAAATCTGCCGACCTTAGTCAAAGGCTCCCTTTTTAATAGCTACAACATACCAAAGACTCCGAAAATGGTACTCGATACCTCCTTGCATAGCACTCAACAATATAAGGTACGTATTCTTGATGTAGAAGCTATTGAAAAGGAAGCCTTCTGGTTGCTCTCGACTACAGTCGCCAACTTACTTACATTGAGGTGAAGGGGGGGGGGTGCTACTCCATTCCATAGATTGCTCCATTTTACCCTTGATCCTTACCTTATAATGCTAAGTGTTACGCAAGGTGGCATCAAGTACCATTTTTTGAGTCTTTGGTATGACTCGGCCTGGGATTGAACCAAGGTCTCATTAGCCCAATTGCCCGGTATGACCATCTTTTTACAGAAATGATTACAGGAAACCATATTATTAGTAGTATTTGATCGGAATATTTTGGACAATACAGTCGTGTTCCTAATTATTTATATTTCGTAGGAATACTTGATATCAAATTACTATGGAAAAAAAATCTTGAGAAATAACAACAAAAAATGTAGATATAATTGTTCAATGAACGCAATTCCCTAACCTTTAGGCATAAAATAACCCAGGATGGGTTTACATGCCCAAAACATCAATGAATCCATCAACAAAATGATAATTATTTTTGTTTACATACGATAAATATTTTCATCATTTCTCAAAGAGAATCGTCATAGCGAATGAGAAATTCGATTTCAGCTAATATCTTGGCGTAAATTCCATTGATAAACATGAATACGCATATTTTCCCTGCAACGAGGGGTACATAGGAAAGCAGATTAGGCTCTCTTAGTTCAATGGGTCAATTTGAAACCATATAACTGAGTGCAGATTGTTTGTATTTGATAGGAATACTTGATAGATAACAAAACAAAACCAAACAAAAAAAGGAAAAAATTAGATGAAAATGTAAATATAAACGTAAAATGTACACGATGCCCTAACCTCTTGGCATAAAGTAACCCTGGACGGATTGATATGCTTTTAAAATCAATCAAGTTTCTTTTTTACTTTTGTTTCCCTTTTTTTCGCTCTTCCTTTATTTTTCCTAGCAAATATCTTTCTTTCTTTCTTTCTTTCTTTCTTTCTTTCTTTCTCCTTGCAAACATTGTTCTTTCTTTCTTTCTTTCTTTCTTTCTTTCTTTCTTTCTACCATCTTTCTTTCTTTCTTTCTTTCTTTCTTCTTGCAAACATTGTTCTTTCTTTCTTTCTTTCTTTCTTTCTAACATCTTTCTTTCTTTCTTTCTTTCTTTCTTTCTTCTTGCAAACATTGTTCTTTCTTTCTTTCTTTCTTTCTTTCTTTCTTTCTTTCTTTCTTCTTGCAAACATTGTTCTTTCTTTCTTTCTGTCTTTCTTTCTTTCTTTCTTTCTTTCTTTCTTTCTTTCTTTCTTTCTTTCTTCCAGTAAATGTCTTTCTTTCTTTCTTTCTTTCTTTCTTTCTTTCTTTCTTTCTCCTTGCAAACATTGTTCTTTCTTTCTTTCTTTCTTTCTTTCTTTCAAATATCTTTTTTTCTTTCTTCCAGTAAATGAATTTCTTTCTTTCTTTCTTCGTGCAAAACATTTTCTTTCTTTCATTTAAAGACTCGGAAATAATGGAATCGTATAGTTTAGTTAAGGGTCTTCACTGAAGTCTTTCTCCACATCCCATCCAGACTTTCTCCAATCTCGTTCAAATGACAACCCTTCTCCACCCTTATTGCTTGAGTTCTCTCTGAAAGCCGACGAAGCGCGCATCCGGTTGTGAAATAATTAGACGTTTTAAGTGGTTGCTCACTTGTGGTTTTCACGGTTTAATTTGTCGCCGACCATTTCCTTGAGCCGAAATTACCCCGATTCGTTAACATTCAAAGAGGCAGGAGCAAGAACGAAATGGTCAAAGATGGCGGCGACCTTCTTCCAATTAACACTTCGTATGGCAAAATGCCGATATTTAACTCTGTCACAACAAGTTCATCAATAAAGCAGGGGATAACAGATCTCCAATCCTTGATTTAAAGATATTCTTTGCTGTAATGCCACTATCTAGTCACCCAACATGAGTTATCACAGGTTGGATATCTTAATAAACTTCAAATATGCAGCCAAATACGTATCTGTAAAGAAAGAAATGTTGGGTTCTCATGTCAGCTAGATTACTTAACTCTCTTATTCAAGTGATAAAGGTTATTAGATTAATCTTATTATCATAACAAGCTTGTAGAGTAACGGTTATCGTCCTAGTAAGTGGCCTCTACTACCTGAGTTCAAAACCTGAACGAAGCTGTTTGCATTTCACATAGCATTGATACCCTTGGGAAAGGTATGAATCCAACTATTCTCTTTAATTACGGGGAAATAGAAGAGCAGATTTTTATTTTTATTTTGGTTTGGCCACCAGTCTAGGAGAAAGGAAAACGGAATTCAGTTCAATTGTAGACCTGGAGAAAATTAAACTTCGCCTGGCTATTTCTGCCCAACACGCTACACGAGTAGCACCCTTCGGACCAAGCTATGTTACGAGGCCTGTGAGAGTATTTCTCGAACGACACAATTTGAAGGATCAAAGCCTAAAGAGATCTGACAAATATTTTTCCAGCTAGATTGTTTAAAATATAGGGTGTCTCAATATACATGAGACCCATGTGACTGCTAATAACTCTACTACTAATGATATAGGGTGTCCCAATATACATAGGACTCAGGTGACTGCTAATAACTCTACTAATAATGATACAGAATTTCTCAATGTACATACGATTTATGTGACTGCTAATAACTCTACTACTAATTATATAGTCTGTCTCAATATACATAGGACCCATGTGACTGCTAATAACTCTACTAATAATGATACAGGGTGTCTCAATATACATAGGTCTCATGTGACAGCTGATAACTTTATGACTAATAATGCTGTGTTCGTTTTTGTTTCAGATTTGAAAATAGTATACTATAACAATTATTAATCCCTAATCAGAATAACTTGGACCAGAGAGGAAAATATTTTGTGTCACTACGTATTTGGAGACAAAAGTTATTTAAGACTGTCTTAAAATCGATGTAACCCATTAATATGATAATGATTTATTACTGAGACTAGAAACTCTAAAAAGTTACATGTCACGGAAGCTGATATAATAACAAAAAAAAATATTGATTTGATATCTCTAGCTCAAGGGATGCATTTTTAACTAGAAGGTTCCAAATAAACACCAATGTGCTTATCTCAGTTATAAATCATTATCATATTCATTGGTCGCATCTATTTAGAAGACACCCAGTAATTTTTTAACCAGTCAGAATTAAAGATAAATCATCAACTTTTTTTTTTATCTAATTTGGAGCCTAACCCAATTTCATAACTAATCAATAGAATTCTTCAGAAGATTTATGGATTTATTCTGTAAATCTACGCAAATCCTTTGACTCTTTTGTGTGAAAGTCTAACAGTCTGTTCCTTCAAGTGGCATTCAATTTCAACATCACTTTATTATTTGAAATTGAACGAAAACAACTCAATTACGTACATATGTTCATGCTAATGAACTTTAGCTTGCTGATTACATTTCTTGCTGCATATTAAGAAATATTGTGGTGTCCCTGTGTTGTAATGATTAAAGCGATGGACTGTAAAATCATAATATGCAAATTCGAACTTCAGTTGAGCTATTATGTTCACTTTCGGACAAAATTACTTTGTAATTATTTGTATTTCTTGTAATGTAGATATTAGAGAATATTTAGCTCGTTCTCCCAACTATAGGTGGGGGTGTCCTCGTGGTGTTATGGTTAAAGCGATGGACTGCGGAATAGTAGTAAACGAGTTCGTACCCCAGTCGCGCTATTACGTTCACTTTCGGGTAATTACCCTTGGGAAAGGTATGAACCCCCTTATCCTCGCAGCTATGGGTTAAATAGTACCACTACTGTTCTTCTAGGAGAATAGGTTTGGCATTAAGTAACCTACAAATGTTGATATCCCATTAAAACCAAAGAAACCAAACCAACTATGTGTTAAATAGTACTACAACTGTTCTTCTAAAAGTATGGATTTGGCGTTAAATAACACGAGAAGGTTGATATGCCATTAAAATAACAAACAACCAAGCATAAATAAACTTTCTTTCCTACATATTGATATACTCACATAAATATATTTTACACATCCAAAATATATCAACTCGATTTAGTCAATTTAAAAAAAAGGAAGGCTATCAACGGAAATAGAATACATAGGAATACGGGGAAAAAAACAACAACAACAACAACAAAAATAAAGCATTTCAAAACATTGTCACTATTTTCAAAATTAATTCAATCAATTTTTTTTATATATATATATAGGGCTTCTAGTATTTGTAGTCGTAGCTTATCAATTTGGTGTGCGATTATAGTGGTGTTTTAAACTAGAATTTTTCGAAACTTGGATTTAGGAATAAAATGGTTCTTAAGATGAAAGGCAATAGAACTGGAGTCATTTAGGTACTTTGTAAGTCTCGGACAATTTTGGTAAATTCATCTACCAATTCCAACCTGAAACCAAGACACTAATCAGAAAACTTGAAAGGATCTTAAATTATACAGACAAAATATTTCTTTATTATCTAATACATATATATACATATAAAAGTTTTGATATTGTTTTATCATCGAGGTGAATGATACACAGAGGAGAATGAGTGCTTAATATATTTATTCAGCACCAGTAACCGGTGGTTATAGATACATACAAAAAGATGCAGTACAATAAGTTACAAACAATTAACAAGAGAATTCACAAAATATTGAGGAGGGTCAAAATGCTGTATAGCCAAAAGAAGTAAGATCAGTCCGAATATTAATCTGCTTATCAAATCAACCCTTAAAGTATTAAATCGCCTCGCAGGATATTTATGGTTATGGGCCAGTCCTTCTAGTAGAGTGTTGAATTGGTGGTTAGCGACTCTAGAACAGATATTTATAAATACAACTGTTATATAATTAAGGAATGATTTTTTAATATTAATCATTTTTCGTTAATAATATTTTATAATTCAGTTTGGTTGGGCTTTGAACTATTCGGGTTAAGAGTACTGGTGTGAAGTCAATTGGTACCATTTCACGGTTGTGTGCAAAGGAATTGACAATCACCTTAGTCATAATAAACCCCTAGACTGGAAATGGGGCTGGAGTGTGGATGACGTCATGCCCAGAAGAGATGGTCCTGAGAATTTGAGGATTTGAAAAAGAGTCAGGTGAGGGTTGACATTGGACCATGTAGGCAGAGAATTGAGTTCTCTGCCATTGAGTTGAAGTTGAGATTGGGCCGTTGAAGATGTAATTGGTTTTTTTTTTCGGATCTCTACAGACAGAGATGTTAAACATCACAAGATGCGCCGAGCGTTGGTGGGGGTCAGATAGTATGGTCAGCATAGTAAGAATTGTGTCTCTCTCCTCGTGTCGAAGAACCGAAGTCAAGAAGTTAATAAACGGTTCGTATCTGAACAACGGAGTCTGCCTGTTTTCGTTTGTATACGTATACGTGTGGTTTACAACACAATAACATTACGATGCAGACGAATACACATTCAGTCCAACACATTGATGAGTATACACTTCTACATATGCAAATACACTGAGAGCCAGAAAAACACACTCCCACGTACACACACAAATACTATTTGCATTTATACATAAGTGTAGTTGCAAAATCTTAAATGTTCTTATTCGTGGTAAAAAGAATGATCTTTATTTGGTTGGTTGCCAATATGCTTCTCCTCAGAGGACGATATGCAAGAATGCCACCAAAAGTGATTGACTCTGGAAGAAGCAACGAGGCCATTGTACGATTCGCACTTCGGAACGGATATTGTGACCACAACCAATCTCCCATCAACTTTATCTCCGACGAGAGGAATAAATTAGATTAATTGTTCTTTCTTTTCTCTATTTCTGTCATGCCAAGCTCTTTCTTTCTCTCTTTCTCTCTCTCTCTCTCTCTCTCTCATATTTATGATAGTCTGTTAAAATTAATTTGGTTTCTGATTATATATATATATATATATATGTTTATCATCGAGGCGTGATGACAGCATGGATTGTTTTAGTTCTCTATCGCCATCCATACTAATCGATAAATGCATTTGTCAAGTTCTCTAGACAGTATCCAGTGTCTGCAAAGACCTGATGAATGCAAATTCTTTGTGGGTCGGCCAATATTGGTGTGTCCATGTGAAGGAGTCCACAGAGAACGTTACTCATTAAACCAACCCCTTTTCTTCAGCAGTGCACAGCATGTCTTGTTCGTCTTGCTTGAACCATTTGTTAGATGGGAAGTAAGTGGCTGTGCAGCTGCTATTTCGTAACGTATTTTGTCAAGGATTCGTGTAAAACAGCATGTAACATCCATGCGTAGTTTTCGTCTAACTTTTCCCCCAATTGCTTGATTAAAGTCCAAGTAGTGCAACCACGCAATAGTACTGATACAGCTACCTCTTGGAAGAATTCCCGTTTTATTTCATCTGAGATATCAGATTTTCATAGGGTCGTTAACCTGTCCATAGCAGTACGCACTTTATCTCTGCGTATGTTGACATCGCTTTCAAGAGATGAAATATTACTACCGAGGTATACGAAATGTTCTACTGATTTCAAAAGCTTACTATTATTGTTATATATTGACCCTCGACCGAGCCGTCAATCAAGAGATGCACGTGTAAATAAGCGGAAGAACGGCGAAATAGGTGCATCCGGTCGAAGATATCGGAATATATCACGTTGACCTGTGCACGTGGTTGAATTCGTTGATGGTGGCAGATGCGTACGCCCACAGGAAGCATGTGGGTGTCAAACAAAAATATAACCAGGTGCCACAGACGGCTTGAGTCAGTCAGTCAATCAGTTCCAGTTGCAGTTGGAGTGAGTTGGGGACAAGATGCCGGAGTGTAGAGCCAGCGGCAGACAGAGGATTTTGGGCCCTCAGTGACCCACGGTTGAGCAGCCCAGCCAAGATGAGAAAGAAGTGTTGCTATGGTCAGAAGAACTTTGGGTCAATATGTAGCAGTCTGTCCCCGTCTCCAACTCACCTCTCACACACAACCAACATCAACCCTTTCGAGAATAAAGTGTGAGAGGTATATTTTTATAAAGAAGTCTGTTCGTTCGTTCATAGAAATTCGTCATTATGTTTGTATATGCGTCTGCCTATATTTGTATACTCGTAGCATACATTATGTGGGAATGTATGTGTGTATTTGAATAATTTCTCCGTTTCACACGTATCAGCTGGGCAGATGTTGCAATTAGTTACATCTAAAGCTGGGTCTGAATGAAGGCTTCACGAGTGTTTGAATACATTTCAAAGTAAATAGTAGGATCCAGTAAGTTTTTTGCTTAGATGTGGCACACGGCCGTATAAATGAGGCACAGGCACACTTGGGCTGTTTGCGTTCACTTCATGCCTGTCAGAAAGGTATGAGTCCTTCTATTTCCTTTCAGTTATAGCTGAATAGTCGAGTAGTCTGGATGCTTTAATTTTGTTAAGATATCCAGTCGTGATATCTTTCGTTGGCTTAATGAACCATCTCCCCAACAAGTGTAAAAGAAAAAAAAAGGGGGATTTTACTTAATTATTCTAGTAATAAATTGTTTTCTTGCTAAAATTTGAGTTCAAAGTTTGGGGGATCAATTTTTAAAGGTCAAGGGAATAAACCTTGTTTTGCGTTGACATGTCACTAAAGGTTTTAAGGTTAACGTATGATAAAAGAATTAGTTAAGTAATAATTTGAGGAACATATATAAGAAAGGTATTCGAGGTAGTGAGGTGCAGTAAGAGGAAGAGGAGTCGAAGAAACAGAGAGACTGAAGACAATATGCAATAAAATTGTGTTTTAAACTCGGAAAATGCCACAGAAACGTATGGAATGCTTCAGACTGCTTTTGGAATATCTTGCATGAATCGAGCATGAGTTATTGAATGGCATAAGAGATTCAAGGAAGGCAGGGAGTCTTTGAGGGAGGATGAGAGGTGTGGGAGGAGTAAGGAAGTCAATACACCAGAGTGAGTTGATTGGCCACAGGGCTAGGGTTAGGGATACTATGTTGAGGTTCAGAAAGAGATTCCGTCGGAAGAGGCCAGCACTCTTCAAATCGGGTCAGTGGCATTCCCACCCGGACAATAGACCAATCCACAACTCCATCCTTGTCACAGACTATTTGACCAAGGTGGGCATCAAGACAGTTCCTCGGCCTCCCATAGTCCAGACCTTGCTCCCTGTGATTTTGGTTATTCCCTAAGCACAGAATCTATCATTATGAGACAATTGAGGAGATGAAAGAGGCTGTGACGAAGGTCATTGACACGTTCACACACGAGGACTTCGATGGGACCTTCCAGAAGTTGTTAGAACGGTACAACAAGTGCATTGCAGCCGGAGGCGATTACTTCAAAGGGAACTAGAGTTTCATATGTGTACTATCAATAAAGGTGCCCATACAAAAAAAGTCTGGAAAGATATTTAAAGATCCTCGAATATATATATACATATATATATATATAGACAATAGAAATACGGGGAAAGTTGGATAAATCAAACACTTAACTCAAATTTAGATGTATGATATTTAGTACTGTCAGATTCACTAAAAGTCTATCTTTTCAACATGTATATATATATATATATATAAGTAAAACCATAAAAAATACTCATATTTGTTAAAATATCTATTTCAGCAGACCTTATATTTTTAAGATTTTCGATTTGCATCTTCAGACAAAGAAATAATGAGAGGTTTCTAATGAAAATTTAGAAAAGAAAACACAAAATTCCGGCCACCCTATCTCCCTAACTCAAATTTTATTTTTTTTATGTAAAGACCAGACCATTTGTGTTTCCTGTCTGGTTGACAAAATGACATTCAATTCCTGTATCAAGATGTATCAAATATTCACTCCTCTTTCCTTTTCAGTTCATTTTTATATAAACACAAATGAAGGAAATAATTAAAAAAAAAGTAATTTGGGGAGAGAAAATTATCTGCTGTAAACGACTTACCTGGGTATTAATAACCTTTTACAAGGACGCCTCTGGTGGTGTAATGGTAAGGATGGTCGACTAGCAAACTGACACGAGTGAGTTCGAATCTCTTCCTGAACTCCCTTAAAACCTCAACATAGCAACCCTAACCCTAGCCCTTAGGCCAATCAACTCACTCGGGTGTATTGACTTCCTTACGCCTCTCACATCTCTCATCATCCCTCTCAGACTCCATGTCTTTCTTGAATCTCTTATGCCACTCAAAAACTGATGCTCGATTCGTGCAAGATGGTCGAAAGCATTCCATACGTTTCTGTGGCATTTTTCCAAGTTTAAAACACAATTTTATTGCATATCGTTCTTCTAAAGTGTCTGATTGGATTTTTGAAATGCACCAGCTGTGACAATCAGGCTTTAGTATTCCAATTGCTTCTGTTGCGCTACGTTTGAATCTGAAATCATAAAAATTGGTCAGTCATCTCATAAGATGTATAGCAATAACATTGTGAATTTTCAAGAGTGTAAGACAATTTTCAATGCCTGTACAAAATGTCTGGAAACTTATTGAATGCACCACGTATATGTATATATATATATATAATCCAGAGAATATGAGTGTTGAATGATTCAAACTGAGAATATATGAAAGTGTTCTTATAAATCTTCAGGAGTGCTAAATGTATTATTATTAATGCATAGATTTATAAATACACAAATATTATCCAGAGCATATTCATTTAATCGGGTCTGGCTTCAGCTTCTGACCCAGGTCTTTTTGTTTTGTTCCCCACCCCTCTTGAATCGTTTAGATATTTCCTTTTTGTTTTTTGTTGTTTTATAACCGGTAAGAATCAACTGAAAAATACTTTTATACATTTTTCTCTCCACTATGTGATGGCTATCTGAAGAGATTGGTTGTTCTTATCGAGTGGCCAACTGAAATAAATTTATTATAGCCAAATGACAACCTGTTAAGTTTTTCTTCCAATCATATATATATATATATATATATATATATCCAGAAATGGCAGTTATATATATATATATATATATATATATATATATATATATATATATATATAAAACCGCCATTTCTGGAAGAAAAGTTCATCTTAATCAGTTAAGCATTAAGCAATCTGAAATGAACAGTAAGGAGAACAAAAACTTGAATGGGTGGAGTCCCCATAGTGTAGCGGCTAACGTTATGAACTGCGATATCGTAGTAAGCAAGTTCGAACCCCAGTTTCGCAATTAGGTTCACTTTTGAATAAATAGCTTTGGATAAAGTGTGAGCCACCTTATCTTTCTTGACATGGTTTAAAAGCAGCGTCTCATCAACCGAAAAGGACATCGACAGGCATGGACAGCTATCGATAGGCTATTAATCATATGGAAATCAGACCTGACCGATAAAATGAAACGGAGTTTCTTCCAGGCAGCGGTCGTATCGATACTGCTGTATGGATGCACTACTTGGACGCAAACTAAACGGCTGGATAAGAAGCTAGACGGCAATTACACAAGAATGCTGCGAGCAATATTGAAAGTCCTGGCGGCAACACCCCACAAACACCAAATATACGGCCACCTACCTCCAATCACGAAAACTATCCAAGTTAGACGAACAAGACATGCAGGGCACTGCTGGAGAAGCAGGGACGAGCTCATAAGTGATGTACTCCTATGGACCCCACACATGGCCGGGAAAAAGCAGGACGACCCGCTCGAACATACATTCAGTATGTATGTGAGGATACGGGATGTAGCCCTGAAGACCAACCAGAGGCGATGAACGATAGAGAGAAGTGCCGAGAGAGGGTCAGGTATATCCGTGCTACCAGCACGACATGATGATGATGATGATTCTACAAGGATGAGTTTGATATTGAGTAACTCCCGAAGGCTGATATACCGTCTGACAATTAAACTAAATAAAGCAATAAAAAAAAAAACGAAATGTATAGTTTCATAAAAATGAAAATATAGAGGGCGCTGAAACAAAATTAGGAATATTATATTATAATAATATTATAATAATATTCTATTATAATAATATTCTATTATAATAATAAACGACTCTATCATAAAACAAGATAATTTTGATTTAAAAAAAAGAAAAAAAAAAAAAAAGAAAATAGACACAGAACAGTAAATTTATTCAATATGGTCACCCTTTTTTTCAGTTATTGTATCAACACACCTTCGAAACGGTTTGCATGCCTTCAAAATAAATTCTTCAGGTATTTTATTCCATTCCGCCTCAATAACAGTTTTAAGCGAACCAATATTTGGATTGTAAGTAGAATTTGTTTTGTTTTATAAAACGCACCATATAGTGGAATCAAGAGGGTTTCGGTCTAGGCAAGAACTCTTTCATGGTATAACCGTGCCAGTACTTCTGTAAGGCTGTTACATTTGGAGTTTTAATGAAACGCCTGGAGAAAAAGCTTCATGGAAGCTGCTCAATGATATTGCTTGTATATTTTCATGGTACACTTAAAGCAGGACTCTGCAAAACAGCAGTTGTGCGGCCATCGACTTACCATCTCATAAATGATTCAAGAAAGACGAGGAAGACATGCTAGTTACTGCTGGAGAAGAAAGGGCGTAGAAACTCACACTCACGAATGTGAGAAAATATCTTTCTAATTAATTCGTTTTGGGGGCTCTTTTCCTAGGAATGTATTGGATATCAGTGTATTTTTGCTTAAACTATCAAACTATTTTTGGATTTCCGAATCTTATCCTTAAAACGGTTCCAGTCGATTAGTTTTGTTTGTTAGTTTGTTTGTTTGTTTGTTTGTTTGTTTGGTTGGTTGGTTGGTTTTTATGGCATATCAATCATTGTAGGTTATTTAACGTAAAATTCATTTTTATACAAATAAATAGTTATATTTCAAACAATTCATTTTAGCATGAGTACCCAGTTTAATTGTCAAAATTGTTTAGTATAAGTATAGTTTTTGTCCATACACAGTTAAATGCCAAAACAATTCTATTTGAAACAATTCAATTTAGCGTAAGTACAGTTTCAATTTCAAAAACAGATCTGTTTCAAGTAATTTAGTTTAGCATAAATACACCGTTTAGTTCTATTTGACCTATAGATAGGACCCTATCAGGTGCTACCACTCCGGGCCTGAGTGGACCTGGGAGCGATGGCAATGAAGGGATACTCTGCATTCCTCAAAACCTCCACTATTACTTGCACCTCACTATCAGATTGTTTAGTGACATATCCAGGAGAGTCGTTGTTTTTTTTTACCCCTCTGCAGAGGTGCTGTCGGTGTATTCTACAGCCCCAGTCGACTGGGCTGTTATTAGGAGAAATGTGACGTATCACCTTAATAACACCAGGCGACATTCATTAAGAATCATAGAGGAAAAAATGTTGGATTTAAACTTGTCTGTTCTACCCCATCTACCCAATTCACCATACCTTGCATTAAACGATTTCCATCTTTTTTTTATTCTCTACAAAATATTTTGAATGAAAAAAAAATCTTTTGATGGTGATCAGTTAAAAACGCTTGGGCAGAACCTGTTGGGGTTGAAAGCAGCTGAAAATCATTTGAGAGGAATCAACAAATTAACCTGACCCCTCCTCTTGAGAAGGATGTGGCACAAGGCCAGTCTTTTAGCGGGGTTTAACTGGTTTTAATTTAGAGTTTTTCTTCTCCTAGACCGATTACCTAACCAAATTGGAAAAACCTATTTTGCTCTACTATTTACCCATAGCTAGGGCTTGAACTCTTGTCACCGAGTCCATTCCCAACGAAGATAGCCATTACACCACAGGAACCTCGTTCAATAGCAGTAGATGATTCAAAATAATGGCGAATATTCTATTGATTGAAATTAATTCATAATTAAACTATACCTAAATAAATGATATCTTACTAAAGCGGAAATTAAGTCTGACTCAACTTAAACACACACATATATATATATATATATATATATATATATATATATATATATATATATATATATATATATATATATATATATATATACTGTTATTTTTGAGCTGTGACACTTTAATAATGATTCAAAACATCACTAGTTTTAAGACGCTTAACAGTGTAAATATCGAGCTCTCTCTATTTATTTATCTCTCTCTCTCTATATATATATATATCTATATCTATATCTATATATATATATATATATATATTTTAAACCCAAATATATATATATATATATATATATATTGTAAAGCCAAAATATTTTGGAATCATAGAAACATTTTGACTTCTTATCTGTCATGATTAGTCGATGTACTGCGAAATAAAAAAATTAAAATTAAAAAAAAAAAACAGCAAAAAACAAAAATCCACCTCCTCCAAAAAGAAAAAAGATATACATGATCTAAGTGTGCTGATTCAATAATTTCTGCTTGTGGTAGTAATTACCTGTAGATATTGAAAAAAGAAAAGGAAGCATGAAAATATTTTGACATCAGGAAAGCACTTTTTACCGCAATGCACTTAAAATGCCTAACTTAAAGAGACAGCAATTTCCTGTTCAATCCGTAATTGAACAATACTTATCTATATCGCACTGACCATCGTAATATCGCCAGTTAGGATAATGATATAAGAGAGATGAGTATGAAAAGCTAATTAGATGCGTCAGTATCATCATGAACAGCTGATAACTATTTGATGCTAATTAGAATCATTCACTTCCCCGATAGGAGCGACAATATAATCTTGGACAGCCGTATGATATGCTAATTAGGATCCTTCACTCTTTCCTAAATTAAAGCATCAATATCATCATGGCTAGCTGTTAATTGTTAAATTCCAACTAGCACCCTTCAATCCTTGCTAAATAGACTCATAGATATCATCCTAGGTGTCGGCTAGAATTTGAACCTGACAGCTTCACTGGTCGTCAAAAATATACAAAAGGTTGTTGCCTCCATAATCACTTGCGATAAGTCTTTCAAACGTAAAAAATACGGACACATAGACAGAGAGTTATCTACATAGGTATAGTTACCTGTATAGGTGTCTCTGTGTTAGTGTGCACGAGAGTGCTGGTGTCTTTACTTCCGTGTGTGTGTATGTGTGTACGTGCTTGTGCGTATGTTCCTCTGTGTGTGTGTGTGTGTGTGTGTGTATTTATCAATACCTGTGCGTATGTGTATACATGTGCGCTTGTGTCCGTCCGTGTCTTGGTGTGTGCGTATGTATGTCTGTATATGTGTGAGTAGATGTATATGTCTGCTTGCATACGTTTCAGTACATTTGCATGTATGTGCCTACACGTGTGCATGTATGTGTGTGTGTTTGTTCGTGTATGTGTGTGAGTGTGTGTGTGTGTGTGTTTGTGTGTATGTTCCTGTGTATGTGTGTGTGTGTTTGTGTGTGTGTGTGTGTGTATTTATCAATACATGTGCATATGTTTGTGCGTATGTGTACCTGTATGCGTGTGTCTTTGCACGTATTCATGCATGTATGTGAGTGTTTGCGTGTCTATGAATACGTGTGTGTCTGTATATTTCTTGGCGAGTGTCTGTGTGCATATATGCGTGTATGTGTGTCCACGTGGCTGCATGTGCGTGCGTTCGAGTCACGTCTCTGTACGCTTGCATGTATGTGTGTGTTTGTGTGTCTATCGGTGCATGTGTATCTGTACGTGTGTTGGTGTGTGCGTGTCTATGCCTTCACACGTACGTGTATGTGTGAGCGTGCCTGTGAGTCTGAACGTATGTGTGTATATGTGTGTGTGTGTGTGTGCCTGTATGTATGCATATAAGTGAGTGTGTGTGCGTGTGTGTATGTGTTTAGGATGACCACCGCAGCATAATGATGTTGTAAGGTGTCAATAATGTGCCACCGAAAGTCGCTCGGCCCGTTGATATCGTGTTTTGTGTTGGCCTGCTGTAGTGAAATTGATAAATTGCTTTCCTTGGCAGAAACCCCATGAAAACCACCCCGACCTCACACAGGTCTCCTGACCTGCCCCCAGAAATGACCGTTAGAGTGAGTAGAAAATACGATCATCTGATCAGGTTGAAGACTCCTAGACGCTACTGTCATGTGAAAAGTGCAAATAATACCAGATTTTCTTCCCATGGTGATGTTGTTTGTAGATGCAGAAGTATTTGGCTGCACTCGCGATGATAGATAGATATAGACAATCTGGAAGTGTGAGCTAGCTTGTTAGCTACACAATAAGGGGAGACATACATACATACATACATACATACATACATACATACATACATATCATCAACATCAGATAGTTAACTATATATATATATATATATATAAAGACCTAGCTTGGTAGATAGGAAAGGAATGAAATATACTAACAGAGAATAAAATTGCATTATCCTTAAGAACACTTCCTCCAGTTGGCGGGGCTTAGATTACCCTGAATCTATTTACCCTAGCGCTCCACACGAACAGCATGTGACACAAGGACAATTTTTAAATGGAGTTTAACAGTTTTAAGTTCAAAGTCTTCCTTCTCCTAGATTAAAACAGCCCAATCTGCCAAACTAATTAACCATAGCTGGAGGCAGAATAACTGGATTCATATCTTATTCAAGAGTATAAGCCCAACAGGAAATGCAATCGGCCGCTTCCGGGATTTTCTCTTAGGTTACCATGTCCATTTCCACGAGTGCCTCCTAAAGAATGTAATCACTGCAGAATGTAGGAGGTGCCCGTGGTGTAATTGTTATCGTCGCCGGAAATGGACACGGCGACACGAGTTCAAATCCTGGACGAGACTGATTGCATTTCACATTGCACTAATACCCTTGGGAAAGGTATGAATCCAATTATTCTGCCTCTAGCTATGGGTAAATAGTAGGGCAGACTAGGTTCTTCAGTCTTGGTTAGGCAACTAGTCTAGAAGGAAAACTCTGAATTCAAACCCTAAACTTCGCTTAAAAAATTGACCTTGTGTCATATCCTGCCCGAGCGGAGGGGTTGGGTAAATATGATCACTGCAGAATGTAAAACCTACCCATAAATAGAAGTGTTCTGGCTATGACACTAAAGTATATCTGAGGTTAGGTATCCTGATTTGGAGACCTAGGGAGTGTAGAGTACCACTTCATTGCTATTACTCCCAACTCCACTCTTACTCGGAGTGGTAGTACTTGTTAGGTTCTTATCTATTGGTCAAATAAATATGCTTAAAAATCATTTATATTCTATCACATTGTGTAAAAAAAATAATCTTACAAAAATTATAGATATGAACATACAATGAGAACAATTCCATAAACTCCAAGGCATAAAATAACCCTAAACATATTGAACTGTCGTTGAAATTAGTTACTCACCTGATAGACACTAAGAATATTGATCTGAGTGCATTATGTCAATGGACAACTGTTTAATTTGATTTAGTTGCATTATAGGGTATTTCAATCCTTCTGAGTTATTCAATGCAAAATCCCGATTATATATATATATATATATATATATATATAAGCAAATTGTTTGAAGGTAATATAATTGCTGAACGTGTCATTTTTCTGCTTATTTAAATGGTTTCTGCATATTTTTTTTAATCCCAGACTAATAAATCAATTTTTTGTTTCTTCACAGTTATATGGTTTCAAGTAGTGCTACTATTAATAATTCTAAATCGTTCCCAGTATTTCTATCAAACATTAATAATTCTACTGAATATTAGCCATTTGCTTGCACATCGTTAAATGGTTTCAAGTTTGTGGTTTGCTTTGGGTGGATTGTTTTCAATAGAACTGATTATTTACATAAAAATGGATTTGGCGTTAAATAATCTACAAAGGTTGATGTGCCATAAAACCCAACAAACCAACCAAACATGGACATGTATAGATCTGTGAATCGGACAACTCATTTTTAGTTTGGTTGGATTGGGCTTCAAGGAATATTAAACATTGAACAGGTCCTGGCAGCAACTCCCCACACGGTGCCAACTGTACGGCCACCTACCACCTATCACGAAAACTATACAAGCTAGACGAACCAGACAGGCTGGACACTGCTGGAGAAGCAAAGACGAGATCGTAAGTGATGTGCTCCTGTGGACCCCCGCATATGGCCAATCAAAAGCTGGACGACCAGCTCGAACATTCATACAGTAGCTATGTGATGATACGGGATGTAACCCCGAAGACCTGCCGAAGGCGATGAATGATAGGGAGACGTGGAGAGAGAGGGTCAGGGATATCCGTGCTAACCGCACGTCATGATGATGATTATCAAATGGCATATTCTGTTTTTACATGTATACTGAATTTATATGATTTGTAATCTAATTTTGTTGGTACATTTTTAAACGATCCTTTTGTACGAGGTTAAATGATTTCAAGTATTGCTATGTGTTACTAACAATTCAACTAAACATTTGTCCTTTCTTTACACACAGTTAAAGGATCAAACTTCTATTGTTAACAATTCAATTTAGCATAAGTCATTTGTTTGCACATAGTTTAAATAGGACTTTAATTAAGTGAAAACTTAATAACGACAGAAGTGGGAAGAAAGAGGGACAGAAAAATAGTTTTCGAAAGCCATGGGAAGCAGTGTGGTGGACGTATAGGTAAGTGGATGAACCCTTTGACCGTTCAACGCAATGCCCATCCAGGTCCTGGGCGTGTGAATCCTACGCTTTAACGGCCAGGATCAAATAGTTCGATCGGGGAACTACTACTGCTCATATATAAAAGGGTGGCTTCTATAGATTTGAATAAAAACAGCCATCGAAAGATTATCATGACCCACACCCAGACCTCCTGTCCAAACTGCATCGTTCTTCGCGCGGGTAAAAAAGGGGTGCGTCCAGCTGAAGTTGGAATCCTCGCCTCAGTGTTCGAAAAATCAGCTGCAGAGCTCAAACAAAAATTACTAAAATGCAAACGCATAATACAAATAGTGACATTCAACGTTAGAACCTTAAAGAAAATAGGACAACTACCGGAGCTGACTGCATCGGCGATAAATCATAACATAGACATAATGGGCATGCAAGAACAGTGATACACCCATAGCGAGGATATTAAATATCACAATACTGGCACTGGATGAACGCTATCGACTTCATGTGCATGGAAAATCTCTGTCCATGCCACAATTGTAGGCTTAGGTATGCTAATAGGACCAAGAGCCGTAAAATCACTAAATAGCATAGAAAAAATTCAACTCAGAATGATGGTAGCTACTTTTAATGGCAACTCCAGCGCAACAATCATCTACTACAACCCTACCAATGTTAGAGAAGAAACTGACGTCATCGCCTTCTATGATGAGTTATCCTCCCTTGTTTGTATCATCCCGAAACACAACGCTATCGTCATTAGTGAAGACATGAATGCCCAAATTGGTAAAAACGCAAACCACAAATTCAGCTTACACAACTCGTCAAACAGAAATGGACAACATTTAACAGATTTTTGATAGAAAAAAGATTAACATGCATCAATACAAAACTTCAGAAAAGGGAGGGAAAACTATGGACCTACAACTACGCAAATAATACTAAGGCACAGATAAACTACGTCTTTATAATTAAGAAATGAAATAATAGTGCATTTAATTGCGAGCCACATTCCTCTTTCGAAGGTGTGTCCTCCGATCACAGAATTGTCACTGCAAAAATATGACTGAGCCAACGAAGGAATACGACCCGAACAACAACCACTGTACACTATAACTGGTCCCTGCTTAATAACAGGGATATTAGAGATAGATATGCGTTAACACTAAGAAACAAATTCGATGCACTACAGGAGAAGACAGAAACAAATACTCCGAATGACGAATATTAGAATTTCGTCAATGCCCACTTAGAAGCGGCAGCAGAATGCATACCAAATAAACAAAGAGCTAAACCTAGAGTCCCATAGAAGACATTAGCTGTTAGGAAAAAGCGTACAGACGTGAAAGTGACCTCCAAATGCAAAGAACTCAACCAATACCAATGCCCTGAAACTTAAAATGGCACAAAATATACTAGCTAGAACAAACAGAATACATTCAAAATGAGATCGATAAGATTAGAGACTCGGTTGAATAGGAACAATCTAGGATAGCATGGCAACAGTAAACGAAGTGAACAGAAGGAGGAGCACTGCGAAAGCTAAACTGAAAGCTACCAACCAAGAAGAATGAATACAACTATGGAATCAACATTTCGAGAATTTACTCTAAAACCCTCCGAAAATTATACATGAACCAATCACGACAATTATTAGTAAACAATTACAGATCAAACTAACTTTACGCAAGAAGAACTTGACTCGGTACTAAGAAAAATTAAAAATAGAAAAATAACAGGGTTTGATGAAAACCCCCCAGAAGTATGGAAGACCAGGCAATTCGACAACATACTGCTCCGACACTGGAATGCCATATATAATCAAAACACAATTGACGGATGGACAAAGGGATGCTTCCACCCCTTCCCTAAGAAAGTCGACCTCGGATTAGGCAAGAACCACCGAGGTATAATTCTTACATCCATAGCGGCCAAGATATACAATGTTCTACTACGCAACCGCATAGAACTCAAAATTGAGAAAATATTTAAGACGAACCAAAATGGCTTTCGGAGAAATAGATCCGTGACCTCACAAATTCGCCTATCGGTCGAATTCTTGAGCTGTACGTGCAAAAAATACCAAGAGGCAACAATATTATTTGTCGATTTCACCAAGGCCTTTGACTCCATACACAGAGGAAAGATGGAGCAAATTCTACGCGCCATGACCCACCAAAAGAAACCGTCGCAGCCACAATGAATGTAATAGTCCGCTCCCTGGATGGAGACACTTTAGCCCCATACTCCTTTATCACTTGTCTAGACTACATGCTTAGAACGTCTATTGATAGAATGAAAGAAAACTGTTTCAAGTTAACAAAGGAAAGAAGTAGAAGATACCCCGCAAAAAAAATTAACGACACCGACTACGCCGATGACATAGCTCTTCTGGCAGATACACCCGCCCAAGCTGGAACCATGCTGCATAGTCAGGAACGAGCAGTTGCAGGCATAGGCCTCCATGACAATGCACACAAGACTGAATATATGTGCTTTAATCAAGGAGGCGACATCTCCACACTAAACGGTAGCTCACTGAAAGTAGTAGACAAGTCCACCTACCTAGGAAGCAGTGTCTCATTAACCGAAACAGACATCAACACGTGACTAGCAATGGCATGAACAGCTATCGATAGGCTATCGGTCATATGGAAGTCAGACCTGACCGATAAAATGAAACGCAGTTTTTTCCAAGCAGCGGTCGTGTAGATACTGCTATATGGATGCACTACATGGATGCTAACAAAAAGTATGGAGAAAAAGCTAGAAGTCAACTACACAAGAATGCTGTTAGCAATACTGAACAAGTCCTAGAGGCAGTACCCCCCAAAGCTGCAGCAGTACGAACACTTACCACCCATCACGAAAGCCATCAAAATTAGACGAACCAGACAAGGGGGGCACTGCTGGAGAAGTAGGGACGAACTCATAAGCTGATGTGCTCTCACTGGAGTCTGGGTGACAACAAGTCTCCCAAAGTGTCCAGGACACTTCTCAGTATTCTGAGGAATCTTCTAGTTTCGATGGTCTCAGCTCGTCCTCCGATTTTCAATACTTCCAGCCTACTTACCAAGATTTGGGATTCGATCCAAGCGCAGCAAATACAATTGCTGTCACAGTCAACTTATTTTTTAATAGCTTTTTTAGTTCTCTGGCAAGGTCTAAGTATTTGTATCCTTTTTCTTTTCTTTTTATTTTCAACGTAGTCTGCCAGGACGGCAAAGTCAACTATTGGGCGTTTTTTTTTCTTTTTTTTTTTTGTTAATCAACGGTTTCCTGCCCGAGATTAAATGATCTGCTTGTGTCTCAAGATCCTAAAGAATAATAATTATCATAGTTATTATTTATTTATTTGGTTTGGTTTCTTTCTTTAATGCTGTATCAACCTTCATGGGTTATTTAATGCCAAAGCTATCCGTTTAGAAGAACAGAAGTCGTACAATTAATCCATAACTTGGGAGTTAAGTGGGTCCATGCCTTTCCAAAGGGTATTGGTTCGTAAGTGAACGTAATAGCGTGACTGGAGTTCGAACTCGATTACTAAGATGTCGTAGTCCTGCACGTTTACCACCGGCATTCCCTCTTCATTAAATAAGAATGGTTAACTGAAACCATTAACTATATAAATATATATTTATAAATAAATGTATAAATAACCCGTATTAACTGTTGTTACTTGAAGCTGTACTTGTAAACAAAGGGTTGCCATTATCTACTAGAAAGTATAAAAAACTGAATTCGGTAATAAATAACCCAGTAAAATTTGATGTACCCTAAAACCAACCAACCATTCAACCAATCAACCAAGTAACCACCCCTATATATATATAAAGAAAAGAACAAACGAAAATTGGAAATACATTAGATAAATATCGAAAATATAACGAGGAAGAAGAAAAAGAGAACATAGGAAAAAGGAATTTTGAAGGGAAGAATAAAAGTGTTGAGAGAGAGAGAGAGAGAGGGAGGGAGACAGATACAGAGACACCGAGAATTGTTGAGAGAGAGCGAAAAGGGTTGAGAGTGAGAGAGAGATAAACAGGGAAGGGTTGAGAGAGAGAGAGAGAGAGGGGGGAGACAGAGACAGAGACACCGAGAATTGTTGAGAAGGAGCGAAAAGGGTTGAGAGTGAGAGAGAGATAAACAGAGAAGGGTTGAGAGAGAGAGAGAGAGAGAGAGAGAGAGAGAGAGTGAAAGGGAGAAGAGAAAAAGCGAGTAACAAAAGCCTCTGAGAAAAGTATCGAAGACTTAGAACAAAGAATATGTTAAATAAAGAAAGAGAAAAAAAAACGAAAGAAAGAGAGAAAGAAAGAATGAAAATTGTAGAGAGAGTGGTCGAGAGATTAGTAAAGAGAGTGGGTAGGACGAACGTTAGGTTTTATTCTTATTTGACTATTCGCTGAGTATGGAGCTAACGGACGGGAGAACATTTTCAGTCTGCTTCGTTGCATTGGTCTCATTTACTGCCCCGGTGCACCCGACCGTGGGAAGGCGCCATTTTGCAGCTTCTATTATTGTCCTGTTGCTTCTAGTTAGACGCCGGATATATGCAGTTTGATAACCAGTGCTTTTGACCACAATCTTCAGAGTAGACATGTGACTGTGCATAAACATCTACACTCAACTACTCCACCTCCATCGCTAAACACACACGTACATAGGTGAAGGCATTTATGCATATTGGGGTGTTTATCTGCAACAATTACGATTTAAAACCATTTTGTCTCCTATTTTCTTGTATAGCAATGTTTTGGCCATTTCCATGCTTTCATATTCTCAGTAGTTCAGTCTACTTCTCTGTCTCTTGCTCTCTCTCTCTCTCTCTCTCTCTATATATATATATATATCCAATTGCCTGTTATAAGTAAAACAGGTTGGTTAATAGGGCTCTCTTGGTTTTGTAGGGCAACCAATTTACAAGGAAAAACTCTGAATTTCAAACCTGAGAAGTGTTGTTCGGGAAAATCTTTGACAATTTGGTCCATCATTCTTCTGTTATCAGCTAATTAAAAGATATATGGCTTGTTCTATACAAACCTTCACCACTATAAACAAATCCCCTATGTAGATAATTCCAACTGTTCATGTCTTTAAATGAACTGTTGAGCCTTCATACATCAGGATTAACGAGGGTCCACTATAGCAACCCACAAAGCAGCAACTGTACGGCCACCTACCACCCATCACGAAAACTATCAAAGTTAGACGAACCAGACATGCAGGACACTGGAGAAGTAGGGACGAACTCATAAGCGATATACTCCTGTGGACCCCTTCACATGGATGAGCAAAGGCAGGACAACCAGTGAGAACCTATATACAGCAGCTCTGTGCCGATACGGGATGTAGCCCTGAAGACATGTCAGAAGCAATGGACGATAGGGAGGGTCAGGGATATCCGATCTAATGGCTCGACGTGATCATGATATATATAGTGCAATTAGAAGGAAACTCAAACCTGGTTAAATTGTTAATAATAATTTATTTCAGCGGACAATGCCATTACACTGTCCGTCTCATCAGATGTTTAAATTTAGGGCCAAAAACCATATATCGAGTACTCCCATAGATTTGTATGAAATTCCTCATATATTCTATCCGTAAATAATTCACACCCACTGTCTTCGGGCGCTGACTGGTTATTACTGATACATGCATACATACATATATATATATATATATATATAATTGTAATGCAAAGGAAGAAAACTCCATGAACAGTTACCACACCTTAATAAATCTATTTCGATCAGTTATTTCCCACTTCACCAGATGGCGTACACAATCTAATGAGGCTGGAAATGATTCATCGAAATAAATAATCCCAGGTTGCGTCATATCAAAGACTCAAAAAATGGTACTTGGTACCCCCTTTCTTAACACTTAGCTTTATAAGGTACAGATCAAGGGTAAAATGGAGCAATCTAGGAAAAGGAGTTGTGCCTACCCCTACATCTCGGTGTAGTAGCTAATGGAAAGTGGGCCTTCGGGTCGCCCTCGACTAGAGTCGTCAACGTGGTTCCTTTTAATTTTTTGCTATATCTTCAGAAATAAGTTCGTGACCGTAGTCGAGGGCAACTAGAAGGCTCCCTTTTCAATAGCTGCTACACCAAGGTGTTGGGGTGGGCGCTACTTCTTTCCCTGGATTTCTCCACTTTATTCTTGATACGTACCTTATATTGCTGAGTGTTAAGCAAGGAGGTATCAAGTACCATTTTTAAAGTCTTCGGTATTACGCGACCTGGGATTGAACTCAGATCTCCCGGACCATTGGCGAAGGAGCCGATTAAACGGAACCAAATTCATAAAATCAGAGTTTTATACTAGGATGAGTCAAAAGTTTTGCAATATTTTACTAATATGAGACACAATTCAGCAGCTCCAGGTGTATTTGCCGCGTTCGTGAAGGTGACGAATCACACTGGATTGTGGGACACCTAGCTTGCCCGATACTCAAGTCCTACTCGTCTAATTTAATTTTACGGCTTGAAGCACAACCTCAGAATCCACGGTTTTAAGCGAACTTGCACTTGCCTGATCATCTGGATTCTTAGAACTCGAGCAAAATGTCTTCAACCATCTTCTTCCTGTACGGTGATCATCTGCGCCTTTGCAACTTGTAATTTCAAAGCAGTAAAAGAAATGAATGCGAGACACAGTAATAAAAGGTAGTCATCCTTGGTATTTAATTGTGTACCATTATTGTGTTCAGATATTTCTTGTAGCCATCTACACACATCTTACTCAGCTGTTTTTTCTCTCAGTATTTTTTTTTTTTTTGCAATTTATTCAAGGTCTTGAACATTTACAGGTTTCCTTTCACCAGTGGCAGGTTTCTGCTGGATCAATATATTTTCAGCTGGATTGGGATCAGAACCTGCTTTTTATAAACTTGCTTTATCATTTACTTTTTTTTTATCAACCATAAGTTGCCCAAAGACCAAGATTGTTTCTCTATATACGATTTTTTTTCAGGAAATATTCAACAATATGCACTCAAATTTCATGGATGTCAATAGTTGTAATCAAGACCACAATATATATATATATATATATATATATATATATATATATATTAGTTAATAATAAAACAGAAATATAACTTACGACTGCGAGTTTCAGGTTTCGATCATCCGTTGAACTAGTATTTTACACGTTTTCGATCACTCCAGGATTGGAAATCTGAATATCTAATTTCTTAGTTTTTATTATTATTATTTACTCATTAGAGTTTTTCACATCAGCGTTAGCTGATGGTCTTTCACTAGAGTTTGAGTGATAGCAAGTCTCTTCAAGTCTCCAGAACTCTTCTCAATATTTAAGCCGTTTTCAATAATGCTGTAGTTTGGATGATCTCCACTCATCCGCCTACTTCCAAGTGCTCCAGTCCCTTTAAAAATCATTTAGTTACTGTACCAAAAGCACCAATCACAATTGGTATAATTGTCACCTATATGTTCCGAAGTTTTTTTCAATTCTCTAGCAAGGTCAAGGTATTTATCGTTCTTTTCACATTCTTTCAGTTTTATTCTGTGGTCAGCCGGGATAGCAAAGTTCACAATTTTGCAAATTCTCTTTTTTGTTTTGTTGATTATTATTAGATCTGGTCTTCTGGCCAAGATTAGGTGACCCGTCTGTACGTCAAAGTCCCATTGAAGTTTATGGGTGTCGTTTTCTAGGACTGGTGCTAGGTTGTGCATATACCATTTGTTCATATGGTCAAATCAATTTCTTTTTCATAATTCCCAATAGATACCCTTGCCTTACTAGTCGTGTCTACTCTCATACTCCTGTGCTAATTTGCTGCATTCGCTTATTATGTGATTGATGATTTCAGCACTGTCACCGCATAGCCTACATTTGCTCTTTTGTTGCGTCTTATCTATTCTCCCTTCGATATGATTGGTTCTTATGGCGTTTTATTATTATTATTTTTATGATTATTGTTTACTCCTATAGAATTTTTCACATTTGTGTTAGCTGATGGCTTTTCACAGGAGTCTGAGTGACAGCAAATCTTCTCAGGTCTCCAGGACTCGTCTCAGGATTCTGGTTGTTCTCAGCAATGCTGTCGTTTAAATAGTCTCTACCCGTCCACAAACTTCCAAGTCCTCCAGGCCTTTTAATAATCCTTTAGTTATTGTGCCTAAGGCACCAATCACAATTGGCACAATCGTTACTTTCATGTTCCACAGCTTTTTCAAGGTCGAGGTACTTATCCTTCTTTTCACATTCCTTCCGTTTTATTCTGTGGTCTGGCGGGACGGCAAAGTCGACAATATTTCAAATTCTCTTTTTTTTTTTTTGTTGATTATTATAAGGTCTGGTCTTCTGGCCGGGATTAGGTGATCCGTTTGCATGTTAAAGTCCCATAGGAGTTCATGTGTGTCATTTTCTAGAACAGGTGCTGGGTTTTGCATATACCATTTGTTTGTATGGTCAAATTTAAATTTCTTGCACATTTCCCAGTGGATCACATTGCCGACCCAGTCGTGTCTCGCCTTATACTTCTTCTGTACCAATTTGCTGCATTCGCTTATTATGTGATTGGTCGTTTCGTCTCTGTCACCGCATAGCCTACATTTATTGTTTTGTTGCGTCTTATCTATTTTCGCTTTGATATGATTGGTCCTTATGGCGTTTTCCTGTGCTGCTATTTGAAGAGATTCAGTTTCTCTCTTAAGGTTTCCCTGTCTTAGCAGGGTCCAATTTTTCTGGTTCGAGATGTTGTTTATTAGACGTTTAAAGCGGCCATAGAGTTGTTTTTCCTCCCATTTTTGTTTTCTAGTTGTCATTCTATCGTCTATCGTGTTGTCCGTATCGTTTCTGATGACTGCAATTAGTCGTTCGGGTTTTTCAATGTAGTCTTCGAGCCGTTGTATCGATGCGTCAACGCTGTCTTTGATGCTGGCAAGTCCTCTTCCTCCCTCTTTTCTAGATACATATAGTCTGTCACCGTTGTCTCTGGGGTGTAATGCCTTATGCATGGTCATTTATTATTATTATTATTTTGCTCCTTGAAGAGTTTTTCTTTGGAGCTTGACCGGCACAAAGTCTTCTAACGTCTCCAGGACTCTTCCCAGTATTCTGACTAATCTTAATAATGCCGTAGTCTGGAGGGTATCCTCTTGTCCTCTAATTTCTAAGTCTTCCAGTCCTTTTACCAGTCTTTTTGAGATTGTTTCTTCAGGTGCGCCAATTTCATTTTTTTAGCGTCACCTTAACGTTCCATAGTTTTTTTAATAGTTCTCTGGAAAGGTCTATATATTTATTTTTCTTTTCGCTTTCTTTTGTTTTTACTCTGACATCTGCCGGGACGGCAAAATCCACTATTTGGCAAGTTCTCTTTCTTTGTTGATTATCTCTTGGTCTGGTCTTCTGGCCGGAATTGTGAAAATACAATCAACCCCGTTTAGGATTTGAACGCGTGTCACCGTGTCTATTGTCTACGACGATAACATCATACTAAAGGCAACATTTGGTAGTAGAGTCAACTTTCAATTTCTTGTAGAAGCCCCAGTGGATCACTTTCCCCAAATCAGTCGTGTCTAGTCTTAAACTCTTTTTGCAATATTTGCTGCATATTGTACTCTATTATTATTATTATTATTATTATTATTATTATTATTATTATTATTATCGCATTTCGGCCCATTACTCTAGTGGGTTGAGTGTTCGCTAACAGTCAGGGAGATCGGGGTTCAATTTTAAGTCAATACAATCTAGAGACTCAAAAATGGTACTTGATGTCTCCTAGCTTAATACTCAGCATTATTAGGTACGAATCACGGGTAAGTGTAGCAGACTAGCGGTGTAGTAGCTATTAAAAAAAGAGCCTTCTGGTGTCCTTAACTCACTTACTTTATTTTATACTTGAAAAAAATATTGTGATATTGCACTCATTTTTGAAGACTGCAAAGTTTTTACGTTAAATTCTAGCAATGATAAGACGGATAAAGTATGTGAGACACGGCTGGAGAAGCAAGGACCAACTCATGAATGACGTCCTTCAATGGATCCTGCACACAGACGTGTCAGTTTTGGCCGACCAACAAGAACTTAAATACAACAGGTCTGTATGGATAAAGGATGTTATTTAGAAGACCTACCGGAAGCAAAGGGTTATAGGAACGAATGGCGAGTAAAATTCGGGGAAATCCGTGCTAGCAGAATGACCTGATGATAATGATGACACACACACACACACACACACACACACATATATATATATATATATATATATATATATATATATATATATTAGTGAAATGAAGGAATCATTATAGAAAGCCTTCATCAATCAGAAAAGTACTAAAATACTGACCTGCAGAGCTTGTGAAAACTAAAATATGGCAAACTTTATCTGATGATTATTTAGGAAAAAAATATATGATACGTGTTAGTTGGAGTTAGCGTGGTGTCGTGGCTAACGTGCTACACTACGACATCATAGTACACTAGTTCGAACTCTATTTGCGCTATTAATTTTACTTTTGGTCGAATACTTATGGGAAAAGGACGAACTAACTTATTCCCCCAGAAATTTGATTTTGTGTTGAATCCTGCTCATGGTGGAGGGATTTGGTAAATACATACTTGGTAGACAGTTTCTCAAATTTCTTTAAAAGAAAACAGCCAAAAACAACCATTTCCTTTTTGGTTGGGCAAAGAACTTTTCACACATCATTAATTTTAACTCTTAATAATTTTTCTAATAATATTGGTTTCGGTTATGTTTGGTCTGGTTATTTTGTTTAATGGGATACCAACCGTTGTTGATTGTTTAATGCTGAAGCCGTTCTTGGAGAAGAACAGTTGTGGCACTATTAAACCCCTTGGTGGAGTATAAAGGAAAGTTGGCGACAATAGTCAAGGGCGTCCAGAACACTCCCTTTTCAATAGCTGCAACACCGAGGTGTAGGGGAGGGCGCTACTCCTTTCCCAGGATAGCTCCACTTTACCCTTGTCTCTCAGACCAATCTGAATGTAATTCATTTTTAAATGGGTTAGAACTAATTTATTTGCATACTAGTTGTGCTATTGTTTCCACACAGTTAAATGCTTTCAATTACTTCTAACACTAATATTTCTCTTCAATAATAATGATTTTTTTCCTCACAGTGTGGTGGATACAAGTATTACTGTTCAACACTCATTATTCAAAATTACTCTTTTGTTTGCACACAAGTAAATGGTTCCAAATATTTTCATGTATCACGAACAATTCAATTAGACATTCATTTGTTTACAAACAGTTAAATGATAAAAAAGTTCTATTTCAAGCAACTCATTTTTAATACCAAACACTTCTATTAGATACAGCGGTAGGACATCTTCAGGTGCTACCGCTCCAGGCCCGAGTGGACCTGGGAGCAACGACAATGAAGGAGTACACTGCATTCCTCAAAGCTCCAGCATTATTGGAACCTCACCATCAGATTGTTTAGTGTCATATCAGGACACTCGTTGGGGAGGATTACGCCTTCGCTGAGTTGCAATCGGTGAATTCTACAGCCCCAGCCGAATGGACCCTCGTTGGGGGAGTCTTACGCCTTTGTAAAGATGCAGACGGTGTATTCTACAACCCTCGCCCCAATCGATAGGCCAATAAATATGGATTAACGATGAAAATACTGCATTTAACAATGACGATGCATCATGTCCGAATTTCTTTATCAATGATAACTTTGGCCTTATATAACCCAAAAATGAACCATTTTTTAGTTTGGAAATAAGTTGATTTGTGATGAATGCGAGGATCATTAAATAAGTTTCCAGACTTTTTTCGTATGGGTAATTCTATTAATAGTACACACATGAAACTCTAGTCTCCTTCGAAGTAATCTCCTCCGGCTGCAATGCACTTGTTGGACCGTTCCAAAAACTTCTGGAAGGCCCCACGCAAGTCCCCTTGTGTGAGCGCGTCAATCAACTTCGTCACGGCTTCTTTAATCTCCTCAATTGTCTCATAACAACGACAGCTTCCGAACTTAGGGAATAACCAAAAGTCACAGGGAGCAAAGGCTGGACAATTGGGAGGCCGAGGGACTGTCTTGATGCCCATCTTGGTCAAATAGTCTGTAACAAGGATAGAGTTATGGACTGGTGCATTGTCCTGCTGGAAATGCTACTGACCCGATTTGAAGAGTGCTGGCCTCTTCCCTAGGAATCCCTTGCTGAACTCCCTTAAAACCTCAACATAGTAACCCTAACCTTTTGGACAATCAACTCTGGTGTATTAACGTTCTTACTCTTCCCACACCTCTCATCATCCCTCACAGACTCCCTGTCTTTCTTGAATCTCTTATGCCACTCAAAAACTGATGCTCGATTCATGCAAGATGCTCCAAAAGCAGTCTGAAGCATTCCATAGGTTTCTATGGCATTTTTTCAAAGTTTCAAACAGACGTCCAGATTGCATTTTTGAAATTCACCAGCTGTGTCAATCAGGCTTTAGTAGGGTGTATTCCAATTGCTGCTGTTGCTGTTCATTTAAACCTGAAATCGTAAAAATTTGTCAGTCATCTCATAAGATGTATAGCAATAACATACTGAATTTTCAAGAGTCTATGACAATTTAAAATGCCTATACAAAAAGTATCTGGAAACTTATTAAAGGCATTACGTATAAGCTTTAAAGATTTACTAAATATCATGAAAAATATATATTCACTTCTAAAATAAGTCATAAATTTACGAGGAAATATTCTTATTTAGAAAGATAGGACGATTCAAATCTGGTTGATATTGTTCTGCAAGTTTTGCGATACCCGGCACTAGCACTGTAAATGATCGAAGTTCCCTTAAATATCGTGTCGGTTAAGATCTTTTGATAATACGGAAGATATACAGCTGAAAACAGATTTAATTCGGTAAGATAAAGAAAAAGTAATAAGATACAACAGTGATTTTTTCCAAAGTGGTGGATAATTTTTAGAAATGTTATTAATTTCCAAAACATGATGCTGTCCGTCTTTTAATGTTGTTTGAAATGTTGAATCACTCTGCAATTTTATTGAGATTCTCCTGTAAACAGATCATTACATTAACATTAATTTCAAAAGGAACTGTTCCATAAGGTGGTAAATTTAGCTTGAGAAAATCGCTAAACTGACCTTGCATATCTCCGTGCAAGTTCTTTAAGTGTTCAACTCACAATGTAAGTCCATTTTTGTTTTGATCGTTGTCAATCAATCTTAAGCAAATAAATTGTAATTTCACGATGTTCGATATTTATTTCTTAGAACAGTACTATAATATCACGGGGTGTAATATCTAAATTAACTTTTAAACTACTAAACAGGAAAAAATACTATGGTCAACTAGTCTGATGAACAGTCGTTATACTTCTGGTCAATCTGAGATCATGGCTCTCATTAAATAGTTTCAGTCAAGAGGCCAAAATAGTTTTGAAGTTAGAATAAATTAACCAGTTAAATAGGACCACCGTGTAGTCGAATGCTCCATCTTGTTCTCTAACTCCCCGTCTAAACCGCAACGGTTAATGAATGGAATAGTCGTTAATTAATAAAAAGTAAAATGTGCACTTGAAATTACGGTCACGCTGTAATTCCTCATGAATGAATGAGAACAAGGATAGCTATATGAAAGAAACAAAGCGACTTCGGTGACAAGATAAAGCAGTGTTTATCCGTGCCTCCGACCAGACAGGATTTAACACGAGGTCTTTTTTTTTATAGTGGGGGTTTAGGGAAGAGGAATGACGGGTGCAAGCCGAAACTCGCGCCCTGCTGGATTATGCTGGTCTTCGGCTTACTGAGCGGAATATGAGCCTGGTGACCCTGCTAGACAAAGTGCAATGTGAGTTCAGCTCGTATGTCTGTTCCGAGCTTGAACCAGACTTGAAGGTTTAGTTCTATGCTTTGCTTGTCCTTGATCCTAAGTCCACCAAAAGGTCGTCCAGCCGAAGCCGGGGGCCATAGGGCTAGAAGAAGCCTCGACAAATTGAAACGACCGGAGAAGAAACCAAACGAGGTGAAGAATAAACTAAAGTGAAATGAGTAGATGGCAGCTGACTGATCGAAGTGTAAAGCTCATCTTACATAATCATAACATTACCTATGGAAAAATAAAAAATTGAACAATAGAGGAAAGGGCTAAAAACAGTAAATGCTCCTTTCAATGATATGAGATCCTTAAAGTAGTTTAAGTAAAATGATTTTATCAAATACATCTGATAAGTAAAATATACCACATTTAGCTACAACCTCTTGTTCTCCAAAATGGTTTTAGTTCGAAATGAGGCATAAACTGTAACTTAGAATCGGTTATTTCCCTTGACAAAAACGCTTACGATATCATCATTCGTATAATGAAGTATGTTAAGTGTTACAGGGAGAGAAACAATTATTTCTTGCAATAAATACGTCCAAAGCAATATTTTTCAGTGGAAACTAAAATATCATCACAAACTTCCAATTTACTATTTTGCTTGTGTGTTCCACCCTAATTTCTTATATAGATCCCTAGGGACCATATGGAACCGGTTGAAAACCATTGATTTAGAAAAGAAAGAAACCTAATTATTTCTTGCTATAATTATGTCTAAATTAACATTTCTTCAGTGATCAGTAAAATACTATTTGGGTCCCCCTTTTGTTAGTGTGGACCCCAAATAATCTTAAATGGAACCCGATCGAATAACAAAATTTTCACGTTACGTCTTATCCATGCACCGAAGTTTAAATCTAATTAAGACCTTTGAAAGAACACTTTTGAGATTAAGTCTGAGGCTTAAAACTCAACTACGTGTCTGTTTCCATGGGGGAGCAAAACAAACTGACTAAAGAAACAATTAAATACACTACCAGGCCAATATGGGCATTTGTATTTGAATAAGCGCTGGAACAACGTCACTGAAATGAATATAAAAGTTGAAATCAGGATCAGCTGGAGCGACATATCCGTGATCATAACTTCGGATTTCTTTTACGTTCGAGTAAATTTGATGATATTTTGTCGGCGGCAAATCCGTGCGTGAGAACGAATAATCGCACTGCTCCAGAACCTCGATTGATGGGATGTTTAGTTCAGAATGGAAGCACTATAACAAAAGGCTATAATAATAATAATACAAGGTTGTCTTCTTACAACAAACCTTTGTTCATTCATTGGATCCTATCCGGTTTTCCTCAGTTCAGTTAAGGATTTTATTGCGCCGTTTAAAACTGTCTTCTTGCTTGTTTTTCTTTTGCTTTCTTCTTTTCCTTTTACATTCTTCTTCTACTTCTTCTTGCTAGCTTGTTTTCTTCCTCTTTCACTTTCTTCTTTTCCTTGAATATCCTTCTTCTTCTTGTTTGTTCTCTCTTTCGCTTTCTTTTCTTTCCTTTACCGTTCTCCTTCTTCTTCTTCTTAAAGATTAGAAAGTTGTCTATATTTTTTTTCTTTTTTTTCTTATTTTCTTTTGTGAGCCATTCTTTCAGTCTTTTCCAATTTTAAGTGAGTTTTTTCATCTTTCTTTTATTTTACTTTCGTTTTTATTTCATTATTTATTCTTCTACATTTCATTCTTTGTCTCTCATTATTTTACATATTCTTTTATCTTTTTCATATTTTTCTTCATTTTGTTCCTCATAGTTCTTCGGTTTAAAAGATTCTTTCTTTCTTTCTTTCTTTTCCAGGCTACTTCATTCATTCTCTTTCACCTGTCTATCTGATGATTCTTAGTTTATTTTTCTTTTCCAGGCAAGATCTTTTTTTTCTTTCACTTTGTCATCTCATCTTTCTTTCTTTCTTTCTTTTCCATATTACTTCATCCTTTTTCTATCTCCTTTCTATCTCATGATTCTTTCTTTCTTTCTTTCTTTCTTTCTTTCTTTCCTTCTTTCTTTTTTTTTCTTTCTTTCTTTCCCATATTGTTTCATCCTTTTTCTTTCTCCTTTCTATCTCATAATTCTTTCTTTCTTTCCTTCTTTCTTTCTTTCTTTCTTTCTTTCTTTTCCATATTACTTCAATCTTTTTCTTTCTCCTTTCTATCTCATGATTCTTTCTTTCTTTCTTTCTTTCTTTCTTTCTTAAACATAAAACCTTAACAGAAATAGCACTTCTGTCCACCCGAAACGTTTCGTGCCGCCGCGGAAGATCCTCCTTTTGTGTTCATTACTCGCCAGCTGAGCCATGTCACCCGACACAAGTGCCTTCATATCGATAATATCATAGAGTGAAGAGTTAATCTGCTCTACGATGCCATTGGCTCTGATATTCTAAGTCCTACTGACACGATCAGCGACAGAGAACTCCACCGTTAATGTTTACTGTTTCTCGTTGGAGTGGTGCTTTCAGCGTAACTTTTCCTTTCTCTAACAAATGCGCATTCGGAAATTTCCATCCAAATTGAATTTATTGCCGCTTTCTTGGCATTCAATATTTTCGTTTGGTTGACGGCCAAACCAAGTAAATCGTCCTGGTCACGGCACCAGAAACACACAGGCAGGAATAGCCAAGGCTGCTATTGATGGTCGTGGTTATATTAGTAAATGTGTTAAAGGGGCATCCTCAAGTGTTTGAATATTTTGGAGGGAAATTTAAAAGAAATATCGCCGTGATTTTTTAAAGCTTTTAATATGATTTTAAACTTTAAGTCGATTATTATTATTATCATCATTATTATAGCGTATTTTTCACACACGTTTGAGATGATAGTTTTCACTGAAGTACAAGTGACAGCAAGTCGTTTCAGATCTGCTGGATTCTTTTATGCATTCCGCTTGAAGTTAACATTGCTGGGTCTGGGTGGTATCGGTTCTTCCTCTGAGCTCTTGTGTAGTATACAACCGTTGGATACTGACAAACAACGCAGATCATGTATATATAAAAATACAACCTTATATCTTTATTCTTCGACGGTGACGCAAGTGCAAAGTAGGAGAGCATTCAGAGAGAGAGAGAGAGAGAGAGAGAGAGTTAGCGTACACAAAGGAGCTGTCGGTAGCCGGAGGCCAGTGAGAAATGACAGCAAAAATTGTGGACTTTATATTGTCTTAAAACTTCCACGCGACACACGCCTCTTCGCCCATGCAATGCTTATTCTCCATTGATTACGGCTTACTCCCACGCTTTGCTTGTTCTTCATTGGTCACAGCTGACACCCACGCATTTCTGCTTTTTCCAGTAGTCACTTACATTTTTTTTCTTCGACCGGATGTATCTGTCTACTACATCCGCCGAGTTTATCGCCAGTCAAGGCAATATATAACCCAGTTCCAGTTTACACATTTTATTTTCCAGGGCACCAACTACAATTGGTATCAACATCACTTTTCCGTTTCACAGATTTTCGGCTATCTAGCAAATTCCTAGTATCTATTTATTGTTTCGCTTTCTTTAATTTTCATTCTATTAGCTATTGAAACGGCAAAATCCATGAGTTAATTTTTTTTATTGTACATTACCACTAGGTTTAGTTTTTTGGCCTGACATCTTAGAGATTTTTTTGTCTTATTTTATATCCTTTTTAGCAGATTCTGGTTTGTGTATATACCAGTTATCATCATGATCAATTTCTAATACCTAGTTCAATTCCCAGTGCTTAATTAGGTAGGTATTTCTTTATATTTACATTTTTTTTCTTTTTTAAGTAGAGGAATTACATTGTAAATTAAATTACCATGACCAGAAAAACTGGCGAACACTTAAGCACGATATACGGAAACCCTAGACAGCTGTTTCAACCTTATTAGATCTCATCAACAGTGTATACCGTGATCACCACTGGAGATCGAACTAGCGACCACCGATTGCAGAGCCGAAACTTTACAACTGAGCCACAGTCCATATCGCATACAAGTGACGCCAAATTAACTAGTCATGGTAATTGCTCGGCCAATTAACCTAAATGTGTCTTGCCAGTTACATCCGTACTCTTTGCAGAGAACACGGTCACCTCCAGGGCAACGTCTTCCCAAGAGGATTAGAAATACGCTTTTGCGTAATTATTATGATCTCAACGGCAAGGATATAGATTTACATTTTTTGTGCTAATTTTGTGTATTCACTTATATGATAAACACTTTCATCTCTGTCTCCACACAATCTACCCATCTCATTCTTTTGCGAAATAACTTTTGCTTTGACATTATTCTGAGACGTGTGTTAAATAGTACCACTATTCTTCAAGAAGGCGCTTGTAGCTCAACAGTTATCGACATAAGAAATGGACGTAGTGACCCGTGTTCAAATCTTTGCCGAAACTGTTAGCATTTTACATAGCTCTAAAACACTTGAGAAAGGTATGAATCCAGTTGGCCTCCGTCCAGCAATTGGTAAATCTTAGGTCAGACTGGGCTCTTTAACATTGCTATGACAACGAGTCTTGGAGAAGGAAAACTCTGAACTCAAGTATGTTGTTCTTTGCGTAAATATTGACTTTGTATCGCATCCAACTTGTGCAGAAGGGCTGGTTATATATATAGAAGGATGGATTTGACGCTGAATAACCCATAAAGGTTTATATGCCATAAAAAACTAAACATCCCTCATTTTTCTCTAATTCGCACATAGTTTGCATTTCTCAACAACCAAAAATTTGATGACAGACATCTGTCCAAGCCTGGAGCTCTCTGTTTTATATGCCACCATTTTGAATAGCCTCGTAACAAACATTTTGCGAGCCTAAAATAATTCTTGTTATAATGCAATTCCAAAGAATACAGAGTTTACATTTATGGTAAAAAATATGAAAAAATTATTTTGGTTTTTTAAGCTCCTCATTTATTGAATGACTCAGGTATTCATAATAGGTCTTTCCTTGGTAAAAAAAAGATCCCTTTATTTATTGAATGAGTCTTGTATACTTAAGTATTTCCTCAGTAAAAAGAGCCCATTATTTATTGAATGACTCTTGTATAAATAATAGGTCTTTCCTTGGTAAAAAAAAAAAAGATCCCATTATTTATTGAATAACCTTGTACACTTAATAAGTAATTCCTCCGTTAAAAAAACATTTTTTTAATAACCCTTGTATACTTAATAAGTATTTCCTTCGTAAAAAAGGCCCCATTATTTATTGAATGATCCTTTATACGTAATAAGTCTTTCCTCTGTAAATAAAGGTCCAATTATTTACTGAATGAACCTTGTATACATAACAATTCTTTCCCCTATAAAAAAAGACCCCATTATTAACTGAAAGACCCTTGTAAACATAACTAGTCTTTCCTCAGTAAAGAAGACCCCATTATTTATTGAATTACCCTTGCATATGTAATAAGTCTTTCCTCTGTAAAAAAAGAAGACCCCACTATTTATATTATGTCTCTCATTGATATAATAGGTCTTTACCCTGTAAAAAAAAGGTCCCCATTATTCATTGAATGACCTTCGTATTATTATTAAGTCTTTTCTCTGTAAAAAATATCACATTATTTATTGAATAACTTTCGTATACACAATAAATCATTTCTCTGTAAAAAAGAACCTATTATTTATTGAATAATTCTCCTATACATAATAAGTCTTACCTCTGTAAAAAATATTTGTTGAATGACTTTCGGATATATAATAGGCCCCTCCTCAGTAAAACTACAGAAAATCTCTTTATTCATTGAATGACCAACGTATACATAATAGTTTCCTCTTTAGTAGCAGTGTCACCGACCACAACTATGTCCGTGATGGCTAATCGTAAAATCCCCAAAGGAGAGATCTAGAAATACAAAAACGCAACTCGACTCAAGCGTTCGTAGCTATGTTGCATTAATCTCTCAATATAGATTTGTAGCAGTGTCACTCACGACTGCAATGTCGGTAATGGTTAATCGACAAATGGCTAAGCAGAAAATGGGAAACAAAGAAACAGTGTGGCTTTATTCTACCCGTTTACTTTCCGAGGCTATGGAAGTCGGGGTAAACGGATAACGGGTACACCCTGTGGGGTAGATTCTTCATTCTAGTAGGAATTGACTGTTATTTTGTCGTTCACTTTTTCATCTTTCTGCATTTATGAAGACGCTTGTCGCCTCGTACCCCAGCCATCAAGATAGATAGAGAGATATATAGATAGAGTGAGGGGGATACCTCATGGATAAATAGCTGGACAGAATGGGTTCTTAAGCTTTGGTAAGGCTTTTTGTCTAACTGAAAAATAAACTCTGAATTTTAACCTTAAACTGCCATGGTAATTAATATCAAAGCAATATTGATCTGGAATTTTGTGGAGGAATGTTTCTCCATTCTACTGTAATCAGTTCATACAAAAGCTGTGGTCGGCCAACTGAAGCTTTCACCTCTACAAATAAAAGCACAAATATAGAGTGTAGTTCATTTCTCATCTTCATTTGAGTAATAGTTATGGCAGCCCAGTCGATTGGGGCTGTAGAATACACCGATTGCATTTCAGCGGATAGGTAAACCCCACAATATGACATTAAATAATCTGATAATGCTAGAGCTTTTGAAAATGCCATCTTTCTCCGGTCCACTCTGGCCTGGTGTGGTAATTCCTGATTGGACCCTATATATGAGCTAAATAGGAATGTTTGACATTTAAACTCAGAGGAGATTCTTGATTCATCTCTGAATATCATTTTCTTCCAATTGTCAACACGCCACAATTGTTTCTCTTTAGTCAACTTAAGCTCATTTTCTTCTGTTTGTGGTGGTTTTCTTTTGGCATTTCTGTATGAATATACCTTTTCTTTTCAGCTGATTTCTACCACGAACAGTGTCTCCTGTTTCGATTTATTTGTCTTTGGTTTTAGCTGACAATTATTTTCTTGGATCCATGTTTCCTTTCAATAAGATGGACACAACTGCTTGTCAAGGTCTTCAAGCGCTATCTTTTAACAGTAGACCGATTTGCATATCTAAACCCCTGATGGTATTCGTTTGAGAAATGCAAATTATAAGACCATTCAACACTTTCCTTCGACATTGGATTGTTCAAAAATAATTTTCTGTGTATGGCTTGAAATAAGAAATATACCATAAATTTGAACTATCTAATTTATTTTGCTTTTTTTATGCCAGAGTTTTCAGTTATTTAATAAAAATATTTTGCGTTTTTTTTTGTTTTGTTATTACTTTATTTACTGCTAAATAAAAACTTTAACACCTAGCTAATTCCATATTTTTTGCTGGACCATAAGTACAGTAATTTTTTCTCAGAGAATGAGTTAGGTAATCTTTTCTAGTGATATTAGTTAGGTAATTTTTACCAGGGGTATTAGTACGGTAAATTTTGTCTGGGAAATTAGTACGGTAAATTTTGTCCGGGATATTAGTAAAGTAAATTTTGCCCGGGCTATTAGTAAGGTAATTTTACCAGGGCTATTAGTAAGATAATTTTTGCCCAGGATATTAGTAAAGTAATTTTGGCCAGGGATATTAGTAAGGAAAATTTTGGCCGGGGTATTAATAAGGTCATTTTTTATCTGAGGTATTAGAAAGGTAATTTTAGCCAGGGATATTAGAAAGGTAATTTTTGCCCAGAGTATTAGTAAGGTAATTTTTGCCAAGGGTATTTGAAAGGTCATTTGACTAAATTTGAGCTACTATTTTCCCATATTTGGGTCAATGTATGATAGTTGAATTTACCTCTCTCCTTAGTGTATTAGTGCATGTAAAATACAAACAGCCTTGTCTAGGGTTTGACCTCGGGTCACCGAATCCATTACCTACGACACTAGCGTTTCTTACGAAGTTTTATGTAGAGTAGTCTGGCACAAGGGAGTGAAGGTTGGTCTTTGGACATCATAGTTACTGTTCGTAAACAAAGATCAATAGAAAAAACAATCGTTGATTGATTTTAACGGCATTTCAATTCCTTATGGGTTATCTAATGCCGAAATTAGATTCTATTGCAAATGCTTGGTCAACATCATTATTATTCATATTTTCAATATTTCATCGCAAAAATGTTTTTCAAAACCCTCTTTTCAAATTTGACTATTATAATAATCATTAAGGGTTCACAGTCATGAGATATCAAGCATTAATATCTAACACTAATAATTGACCCGCAGTGGCATGATTTAGCTATTTTTTAAAGATAATCATTCGTTGACAGTTATATGGTTTGAAAATATTCCGAACTTATGCCAATAGTTGGCAAGCAATTACATGTTTTCTAGTAACTAATAATAATTTTCCCTAGTAAACAATTAGAGCTTCAATTAATTATTCTCATTTATGTGATTTCACGTATTCCAATCCCATCGTAATATTCTTGAAATAGATCTATTTGATCCATATATGGGACCCTAACCGTTTCCACCACTTCAGGTCAGAAGAAATGCCTTACTTGCTTAATATAGGAATTTACAAAGCTCTTTGCTTCGATGTGGCACAAGGCCGAATGAATGGGGCGCCCAATGAGACTCGAACTCATTCGTGTAGGTTTGCTAGTCTAGCTTGCTAACCGTTACACCACCAGAGGTGCCCCCTTACTTGCTTAATATGAATGAATCTTTTTGCCCAAAATCGACGTCTCGTTTTGTACTCGACTCATACATGGATATATACGGCATTTCAATGTTTATTCCTACAAACATCGAAACAATTTCATTTTCTTACTGATCTTATTGATCAGTTATTGATTATATGCAAGTAGGTCTTTGGGATTTCTTTTTAAAATCTGTATTTACATATATCTGTATTTACATATATCAATATGTGTTGTATACTATTTATTGATGTCAGTGATAACAGTAATACAATCATCATCATCATCATCATCATATCGCGCTGGTAGCACGGATATCCCTGACCCTCTCTCGCCGCTCCTCCCTATCGTTCATCGCCCTAGGTAGGTCTTCAGGACAACATCCCGTATCCTCACATAGCTGCTGAATGTACGTTCGTGCTGGTCGTCCTGCTTTTGTGCGGCCATGTGTGGGGATCCATAAGAGTACATCTCTTATGAGTTCATCTCTGCTTCTCCAGCAGTGTCCTGCATGTCTGGTTCGTCTAACTTGAATAGTTTTCGTGATAGGGGGCAGGTGGCCGTACAGTTGGTGTCTTGTGGGGTGTTGCTGCCAGGACTTGTTCAGGATTGCACGCAGCATTCTTGTGTAATTGCCATCTAGCTTCTTCTCCAGCCGTTTTGTTAGCGTCCATGTAGTGCAGCCATATAGCAGTATCGATGTGACCGCTGCCTGGAAGAAACTGCGTTTCATTTTATCGGTTAGGTCTGATTTCCATATAATCAATAGCCTATTGATAGCTGTCCATGATTTCGTTAACCTCGTTTCGATGTCCTTTTCGGTTGATTCGACGCTGCTTCCTAGGTAAGTGAATTTGTCTACTAGTTTAAGAGGGGTTCCTTCTAGAGTGGAGATGTCCCCCGTTTGGTTATAGCACATATATTCCGTTTTGTGTGCATTAACATAGAGGCCTATGCTTGCTGCTGCTCGTTCCAAACTATGCAGAAGTGTTTCGGCTTGGTCAGGTGTATTTGCCAGTATCGCTATGCCATCGGCGTAGTCGGCGTCGGTAATTGTTGTTGCGGGGTACCTTCTTCTTTTCTTCGTCAGTTCGAAGCCATTCTCTTTGATTTTGTCAATCGATGTTCTAAGTACGTAGTCTAGACAAATGATAAAGAGGTACGGAGCCAGTGTGTCCCCTTGTAGTACTCCTGCTACAATGTCAAAGTATTCTGTGTCTCCATCCGGTGATCGTACTTTTACTTTAGTGTTTCTATAGAGAATCGTTATTGCCGCTACGCTTTCTTTAGGTATGCCGTACGCTAGTAGGATTTGTTCCATCTTTCCTCTGTGAATGGAATCGAAAGCCTTGGTAAAGTCGACAAATATTAATGTCGCTTGTAGGTTCTTTGCCCGTACATCTTCAAGGATTCTACGGATGGTTAATATTTGTGAGGTCGTGGATCTATTTCTTCGGAAGCCATTTTGGTTTTTTCTAAGTATGTTGTCTATTTTGGATTCTATGCGGTTTCGTAGTAGGGCATTGTAGATTTTGGCTGCTATGGATGTAAGTGTTATACCTCGGTAGTTTTTGGCTAATCCGAGGTCCCCCTTTTTAGGGAAGGGGAGTATGCATCCCTTCATCCATCTATCGGATTTTGATTGTATACTGCGTTGCAGTGTCGGAGCAGTATGTCGTCGAATTGTCTGGTCTTCCATATTTCCGGGGGAAATTCGTCCAGCCCTGCAGCTTTCCTATTTTTAATTTTTCTGAGAACCGAGTCGAGTTCTTCTTGTGTGAACGGTCCTAGTTTAATGTCTAATTGTTTGCTAATTATTCTGGTGATTGGTTCATGTATTATTTTTTATGGGTTTCCAAGTAAATTTTCGAAGTGCTGTTTCCACAGTTTTATTCTTTCTTGTTGGTTTGCTGCTTTCAGTTTTGCTTTGGGTGTGTTCTTTCTTCTGCTCACTTCATGTATTGTTTGCCAGGGTATTCTAGATTGTCTATCTTCCACCGAGTCTCTAAATACATGTTCAAATACAGGCAGACTCAGTTGTTTCACACACGAACGGGTTAATCAATTTCTGGCTTCGGTCCATGGCGACACGAAGAGAGAAATACAATTCTTAAAGGTCTATGCTAACCATATTATGTTGACCCCACCCCAACGCGCGGCGTATCTTGTAATGTTTATGATCTCTGTCAGTAGAGACCAAAAAAAAACAAAAAAACAACTACATCTTACAACGGTCAAAATCCAACTCTCTCTTTCAACGGCAAAATCCAACTGACATATTTCAACAGTCAAAATCCAACTGACCCTTTTCAAAATCCTCAAATTCTCAGGATCATCACTTCTGGCATTACGTCATCCATACTTCAGTCCCATTTCCTGCCTGGGGGCTTATTATGACAAATGGTGATTGTCATATCCTTTGATACACGCGATCGTAAAACTGCACCCAATGACTATGAACCTGGACTGAAGAGACTCGAATAGTTCAAAGCCTTACCAAAGTGAATGATAAAATATAACTAACGAAAAATGATTAATTAAAAAAATCATTCCTTAATTATATAACATATGCAGACATAAGAAAATAAATTTTCTACATCTTATGCCCGACAAGAAGCAGAAACAAAATTTGGTGGTAAAAATACTGCGGACAAATGTGACTAATATTTTGATCTTTCAGGTATTTGCTATGTGGTGGCTAAATGGTTTTACAGATTTTTCATTTAAAGTTTTTTCTTTGATATCTGGTTTCATCCCATAGTAAACAATTTTCCAACATATTCCGAGCAGCCAGCACTCGTACTTGCATAAAACAAACCTGAGTAAGGTCTTAAAAAATATCGGTCGAAATATTCTAGGGAAAAATTTTGCTAGTGTACCAGGACGATGACGAAGTCTTCTATTAAATGATTTTTTTCATTAACCTTCGTGATGCCTTCAATAATTTCCAGACTTTTTTGTACAGGCATTTAAAATTGTAGTAGACTCTTGAAATTCACTATGTTATTGCTATACATCTTATGAGATGACTGACCACTTTTTATGATTTCAGCTTCAAATGAACAGCTACAGCAGAAATTGGAATACACCTCACTAAACCCAGATTGACACAGCTGGTGAATTTCAAAAATGCAATCTGGATGTGAGGACACTTTAGAAGAACGATATGCAATAAAATTCTGTTTTAAACTTGGAAAAATGATACAGAAAAGTATGGAATGCTTCAGACTACTTTTGGAGCATCTTGCATGAATCGAGCATCAGTTTTGGAGTAGCATAAGAGATTCAAGGAAGGCACAGAGTCTGTGAGGGATGATGAGAGGTGTAGGAGGAGTAAGGAAGTCAATAAAACAGAGTGAGTTGATTGGCCAAAGGGTTAGAGTTAGCGCTACTATGTTGAGGTTTTAAGGAAGTTCAGGAAGAGATTCCGTCGGAAAAGGCCAGCACTTTTCAAATCGGGTCAGTGGCATTTGCACCAGGACACTGCACCAGTCCACAACTCCATCCTTGTCACATAGTATTTGGGCAAGATGGGCATTAAGACAGTTCCCCAGCCTCCCTATTGCCCAAACCTTGCTCCCTGTGACTTTTGGTTATTCCCTAAGCTTAGAGACTGTTGTTATGAGACAATTGAGAAGATGAAAGGCTGTGACGGAGGTCATTGACACGCTCACACTTCCATGGGGCGTTCCAGAAGTTGTTGGAACGGTACAACAAGTGCATTGCTGCCGGAGGAGATTACTTCGAAGGGACTAGAGTTTCATGTGTGTACTATCATTAAAAGTACCCATACGAAAAAAGTCTGGAAACTTATTCAATGATCCTCGTAATTTTCTGATTTCTCTGCTAAAACAAGACGGAAATTCTTTAAAGCTGCCCGTTTTTTCTTGAACCCATGAACACAAACAGAATGTGGAAGAAAATATATTTTTGAGCTGGATGAAACAGGTTTGAGATCAGAGTTTTCCTTCACCTAGACTGGTTGCCAAACCAAGTCTAAAGAATCCAGTTCTTCACTTTATTTACCCAATGCTAGTGGTTATAAAATCGATCAGGCTTTTCCCAAAGACAATACTATAGTGAAAAGCAATCAGTTAATACAAGATATCAACTGGAGCTGTTGTGTCTATTTTGTACCACAACAATTATTACGCCACAGATGCTTGTAAGTGGTAGCCGTGTTAGGACTATTGTATGATTACATAACGAAACATTTAGAAAAAAGCTAGATAAACAAATCCAGAAAGCAACATCTGACAAAAGAATAGCTGTATGGACACTTGCTTCCCATCTCACGACGTATCCAAGAAAGGCGAGGAAGGCATGCAGGACGCAGCTGGAGAAGTAACCACGAACTCATTAGTAATGTTCTTTTATAGATTCTCGCATATGGACAAGCCAGTATGGGCCGACGAGCAAACCTTATATTCATCAACTTTGAGCCGACGCTGGGTGCAGTCTAGAGGACTTTCCTAAGTTGATAGCCAATAGGGACGAATTTTGAGAACAATTAGAAGGAACCCGTGCTGTCAGCGTACGTTGATTATGACTAATTACAAAGCAACTTCATTCTTTTTTAAATAATAACTTGAGTAGACTCAAATTGATGGAAATATTCTCACTCTTGGCAGCAATGTGGAAAGTCTCCTACTGACACTACAATCAGTTGGATTGGTTGTGGCACCAATCAAACAGATTGCTGATTGCATGAAACCCAGGGTCACAGACTAACACGTAACATCATCATCATCATGTCACGCTTCTAGCACGGATCTCATTGACCCTCTCTCACCACCCATCTCTATCGTCCATCGCTCCCGACAGATCATCCAGGCTACCTCCAGTATTGGCACAGAGCTGTTGTATAAAAGTTCTGGCTGGCCGTCCAACCCTTGCTCGTCCATGTGCAGGGTCCACGGGAGTAAATCGCTTATGAGTTCCTCCTTACAACTCAATCAGTATCCCGCATATCTGGTTCGTCTAATTTGGATAGTTTTCGTGATGGGTGGTAGGTGGCCGTACAGCTGTTTTGTAGGATGTTGCTTACAGGACTTGCTCAATGTGGCTCGCAGCATTCTTGTGTAATTGCCGTCAAGTTTTTCTCCATACGTTTACTTAGCGTCCATGTGGTGGATCCATATAGCAGTATCGACACGACCGCTGCATGGAAAAAAAACTGCGTTTTATTTTATCGGTCATATGGAAGTCAGACAAGACCGATAGACTATCGTTAGCTGTCCATGCCTTTGCTAGTCGCGTGTTGATGTCATTTTCGGTTGATGAGACGGTGCTTCCGAGGTAGATGAACTTGTCTACAAGTTTCAAAGGCCCACCCTTTAGAGTGGAGATGTCGCCTCTTTAATTAAAGCACATGTATTCTATTTTGTCTGCATTGATATGGAGGCCTATGCCACGTGCTGCTCGTTCCAGGCTATGTAGCAAGGATTCGGCCTGCGCAGGTGAATTTGCTAGGAGTGCTGTCATCGGCGTAGTCTGCGTCCGTAATATATTTATATATGTTTATATTACTTATATAAATTTCGAAGTTAAAGCTTGATAATTTACATCATTTAGTGTATTTGGACTAATGTCTATCTTTATTGTTACATTCTCAACGTTTCGGTAGATACATCCTTCGTACTTTTTCAAGTGTTTCATGTCGAACCCGTATACCTACACGGAACTTCAAACCAAACCCTTTATTTGGTCCATGAGGGTAGATCCCTCTAATCCCGTTAACCATAACCAGGTACAAGTAATAGAAAATAGTCCTGGTTGTTAGGATTGAACCTGCAACCACCAGACCATTTTCCTTTGAAGCCCTTTTAACCAAACGACAAAATGTGCCACGTCATATGTCCTCCTATTCAAAACGTTGTGCATATAACAATAAAAGATGACAGTTCGAATACACTAAAGATAGCCGAGCGGTCTGATACTAAGTCTAACGTAAAGTTGTTCGAGTTTTGATCCCAGCTTCGTAGAGTGGGTTAGGTAAATGGTATGTAGTGATCGTCGGTTGGCTGCTTGAATAATTGCAATGCAGTTGGATATGAAAAAAAGGATAGTGCTTGGAAGATTATCACCGAGGTTTTGGTCACGTCTGAAAAGTTGGTATGGTGAGTATCTGACAGTTCTTGCGTGGGAGGAACTTCTCCGTACAGGAACAAACCAATCGCTTCGCTTGATCTTGTTCTGCGTGACTTTTACCCAAAGCTCAAAGGGTCATATTTTGAAGCCGTTGCAGCCATTACGCTAACTGTAACAATGGAGCTGAGGATCATCCCCGAAGAATCCTTCCAGCTGTTCACAGAACCGCGATAGAGAAAGATAGGAAAGTGCAGTAGACTTGAGGAGAATTTCTTTGAAAGGAAAGCTATATAGTTGATTGTTTGTAATTGAAATATATTATTTGGGACACTGGTCCCGTTACATTTAAAATGCACCTCATATATTGAGAGAGAGAGAGAAAGAGAGAGAGAGAGAGAGAGAGAGAGAGTGTGTGTGTGTGTGTGTGTGTGTGTGTGTGTGTGTGTGTGTGTGTGTGAGACAGAGAGAGAGAGTGTGTGAGAGAAATTATGCAGTTTAGACTGGTTTCATAGCCTGTTGTTATGAAAAAGTGTGTTAAATTCTTTTTTTTTTTACAAAATCAAATTATAGTTGGTTATCGGTGACTTGAAAAGATGAAGATAATCAGAATTATATATCGCATCTTCCTAAGAAAAGCAATTTTAGTAATTAGTGCAACGAATCTCTTTCATTGTCTTATTTTTTTTACTCTTGCTATCTATCTATCTATCTATCTTTTTCAGTGCTTCAATCTATCTATCTATCTATCTCAGCCCAGTCAGCTGGGGTTGTAGAACACGCCAATTGTATCTTTGCTGTGTCCTGGAGATGATACTATGTTTTATCTAATGGTGAGGCTCAAGTCATTGGGCTTTGGGGAATATAGAATACTCCTTCATTGCCATTACTCCTAGGCAACACTCTGACCAGTATTAGTAGAATCTCTTAGGGTCCACTGTGTGGATCAAATAGAACTATTAAAATGAATTATTAGTGTTAAATAGCAATACTTGAAACCATTTAACTGTGCGCTGAGGCTCATTTTAAAAAATGTGGCCTACAAACTATTTTCTTAAAAATCATTTGTAAACAGGACTTGGCATTAAATAACTATGAAGAGTTGATATGCCATTAATCCAAATAACATATTCTAACCTTATCTATATATCTATCTATCTATCTATCTATCCCAATCAACACGTAACAATATATAGATCTTTCTAGGATTCTTTGTAACTATTACATTTTGTCAATATACATCTCTCTTAATAATTGGCACAGTGTTTGTCTCTAAAGACATCAAAGCATTTTGAAGTAGTTCTAATTCATCTATCTATCTATCTATCTATCTATCTTAGAAGTATTTTTATATATATATATATATATATATATATATATATATATATATATAATGATTGATCAAAATAATAGGTTGCTGAAGTACTGATATCCCCCCCTCATTATGTTTCACTTTGGTCTGTCTCTATGTCACCCATACAAATAGTCACGCGCGTCCCGTGATATGAATGTATACTTGTAAGGATTCTTCTGCGCATGTATTTTAGTAAAAAAACAAACAAAAACAAAACAGAAAAAAATGAATAGAAAACAAAAAATAGCCCAAAAACTCTCATACCTACGTACGTGGGAAGAAGTACATATATAACTGTGTATGTAAGTAAGTATGTATGTATATATGTCGTCTCTTTTTACAATAGTCCATAACGAGGCAAGGATTGCCGTATCTTAGCGACAGGTGGCGCACTGACAACAATTGTACCAGTGAAAGATAATGAACCTTCTTCTCACCCGCACCGGCGCGACTGACGCTGCTTCACCACCACCACCACCAGTGCCCTCACCACAAACCCCACCACCATCACCATGACTTTTCAACTTGTTCTTTTCTGTTCCTTCTTCAGGTCATTTCATTCTTCCTAATCGTCTTTGCTTATTCTTTTTTTAATTTCCTTCTTTCAAACCTTTCTTTCATTCATATGATAGATTTTTTTTCTTTCAAGCATTTTTGTCAGAAGGTCTCTTTCTTTTTCTTCGGTATCTATTCTTTCTTTCTTTCTTTCTTTCTTTCTTTCTTTCTTCAATGGTCATTTCCTTCGTTTGTTTGTTTCTTTCTATCTTTCTTCAATTGTCATTTTCTTTCTTTCTTTCTTTCTTTCTTTCTTTCTTTCTGTCCTTCGTTTAATATTTCTTTCTTTTAATTCCTATCTATTTTTTACATCTCTTTCTTTCTTTCTTTCTTTCTTTCTTTCTTTCTTTCTATCTATCTATCTATCTTCAATGATCATTTCCTTTGTTTGTTTGTTTCTTTGTATCTTTCTTCAATTATCATTCTTTCTTTCTTTCTTTCTTTCTTTCTTTCTTTCTTTTCTTCAATATTCATTTCCTTTGCTTGTTTGTTTCCTCCGATCGTTCTTTCTTCTCTTTTATTTTTAATAGTAGTCATTCCTTTTTTTCGTTTCTTCCTACATTATTCATGTTCTTTCTTTCTTTCTTTCTTTCTTTCTTTCTTTCTACTTTTACTCTCTTGTCATTCCCATTTACTCTTTCATGTCGTGATCGTTTTTTATATCATCATTTTTTTTACTATCAATCAATTACATGTATTTTGTAGCGTTCTCTAAAGTACCGCGTTTAACTTCGCCAGTTAAGTTCAAAGGTTTCAGATCACACGCTTTTTTTTCTTTTGTTATTTTACAATATTTACATGTCTACCAGCTAAATATATGAGCACCTTGTTATATTCATCGCTTTTCACTCTCTTCTCCTCACCCCGTTCTCTCTCTCTCTTTCTTTATATTTATTGGCATATTGGTTAGAGTGTTGGCCAATGGTCTTGAAGACCGAGGTTTAATATCAGGTCGTCATACCAAATACTCAAAAATAGACCTTGATGCCTCCTTGCTTAACACTCAACGTTATATGGTAAGGATCAGGGGTAAGTAGAACTCTTCTGGAAAAGGAGTTGTACTGTCCCTTACAACTCCCTGTAGAAACTACAGAAAAAGGATCTTTCGGGTCATCCTCGACTAAGGTCGGCCAACTTAATTACTATATATATATATATATATATATAAAGTTTCTGCTTAGCAAACTCTAAGAACACGTCTTTGTATATGTATTATTCAGGGGTTAAATGTGGTTGCGTCTATGTTTTGCCCAGTGATATATATATATATATATATATATATATATATATATATAATCACCATCAACTCGCGCTAGTATCTCGGAATTTCCTATCTCTCTCTCTCTCTCTCTCTCTCATAAAAATGATGTAAGTTTTTGCAGGTCAGCCAACACTTGCGTGTCTACGTGAAGGAGTCCGTAAGAGAACATCGCTTATGAGTTTGTCTTTGCTTATATATATATATATATATATAATAACAAGATTTGGCGTTAAGTAACGTGCAATTGTTGAAGTGCCATAAAACTACGCAGACAACGAAGCGTTTCTCGGAACTACACCTGCCTAAGCAAAATCACGACTGGCCTGGAGCAAGCAGCGGAGCCATTGGAGTACGAATGTTTTAAGCAAAAAAGAATCATCTCCGCACTAAGAGGCTAGCCTCTTAAACGAGGGGACAACTTGTCATAACTCGGTAGCAACATCTCATCTACTGAGGGTAATATCAACAGGCCCATAGTGAAGGTGTGGAATGTCATTGACAGGCTATTGATTATCTTGAAGTCTAATCAATCCGATAATGCTGAACATGTGAAATTTGTCTTACTCGAATGGCTTGTGAGATGGGAGGCAAGTGGCTGTACAACTGTTTTTTTGTCGGGTGTTGTTTCATGGATTTGTTCAAAACAGCTTACAGCATTCTTTGTTAGTTTCCCTCTAGTTTTTTCTTTATGGTTTTCTTAGTGTCCATGTGGTGCAGCCATATAATAGTATGGATACAGATACAGCATGTAAGAAATCCAGTTTTATTTCATCGGATTGGTCAGACTTCGAGGCCATTCGTGATTCTGCACTTGGGCAGGTGTATTTGCAAAAGCCGCTTCGTCGTCTGCGTTGTTTTATGGCACATCAATAATTATAGGTTATTTGATGCGAAATCCCGTTATATATATATATATATATATATATATATATATATATATATATATATGTTCAGTGCTCCGCATGTCACGTGTAGGTGTGTGTCATATTTTCTTGTCATGGTAATTTCTAACTTAATATATCAATTTCTCCATTCATAATTATAATTATATTCCCTGCTAATGAGGTTTATGTTGCGCGGACTCGTAACTCCGACTTGGGAAGACGTAGCCCCGGAGGTGGCCGTGACCGGTGTAGGGAATACGTACCTATAAAAAAAGACACATCAAACCAAGTGGTAGCGCAATTTACCATGACTTATTAATTCGGCATCGCTTATGTGTGGCATGAACCAGTGGCCCAGTGGTAATTTCTAACTTAATATATCAATTCCTCCATTCATAATTATATGTATATATATATATATATATATATGTGTGTGTGTACACGATTTCTTAACAAATATTTTGTACATAACATTGTTAAATGACCCAGAGCTCATTCGTTTGCACACAATTAAATAGCTATACATATGATTTATAACTGAATAAATTGTAGGCATTTTTTAAAAAGATAAAACTAATTCGTTTCCACAAAATAAAGTATTATCGTTCTTTGCACACAATTAAATGATTGTAAGTATTGCTAACTAACTCTAATAATTATATCCAATATAAATCATTTGTTTGCACACAGTGAAGAGGTTACAAGTATTATCATTATTCAACACTTTTCTATTTAATATCATTTATTCATTTGCACACCGTTAAATGGTTCCAGTATTACAATGCAATAACAATAATTCAATTTAGGCTCACGTATTGCTATTTAACGTAAATAATTTTGGTTGCTCATTTGTTTGGTTGTTTAGGTTTTATGGCATATCAAATTTTGTAGGTTATTTAATGCCAAACCCATTTTTATACATATAATTACTTCTATTTCAAACAATTCAGTTTAGCATAAGTATACAGTTTAATCGTCAAAAATATTTCTATTTCAATCTATTCAGTTTAGTCAAACAGTACTAATTAAAAATATTCAGTTTAGTAGAAGTATAGATTTTGTTTGCACACAGTTAAATGCCAAAACAGTTCTATTTCAAACAATTCAATTTAGCGTAAGTTCAGTTTCAAAGTCAAAAAGAAGTTCTATTTCAAGTAATTCAGATTAGAATAAGTACATAGTTTTGTTCTATTTGACCTATAGACAGAACCCGATCAGCTGCTACCACTCCGGGTCTGAGTGGACCCTGGGGCAATGGCAATGAAGGGATGCTCTGCATTCCCCAAAGGTCCATCATTACAGAAACCTCACTACCAAATTTTTTAGTGTCATAAACAGGACCCTCGATATGGAGGAGGGTTTTTTCCCCTCTGCAGATATGCAGTCGGTGTATTCTACAGTCCCAGCTGACTGGGCTATTGGATACTTGTTGGGGGTGGTGGCTCTATCCCTCTGCGGAGATGTAGTCGGTGTATTCTATAACCCCATCTGACAGGGTAATTGATAATTTCATTCAAATTAATTATTTGATTGCAGAAGTTAAATGGTGCCAAATAATGGTAAATAATGCTAAGAATCCAATGCATTAGTTTACATACAGTTAAATGATCAAACTGTTATTTTAAACCTATTGATGAGACTCCATCAAGTACTACCGTTCTGGCTCGGAATAAGCCGAGGAGTAATGGCAATGATGGGGTACTCCACATTCCCCAGACCTCAAGGACTGTAACATCAACATCAGATTGCATAGTGGCATATCCAGGACGCATGTTCTGGGTTTGGGGGTCTTACACTCTGCAAAGATGCAGTCGGAGTATTCTAGAATCCGAGCTGAATGGGCTGTTATATATCTAAGCAACTGCATCATCTAGGTAAATGAATGTAAACAGGATTAATGTCAAGAAATGTAAGTATTGTTTATTAAAATTTGAATTAGGAATTCAAACGTATGTGGAATTCATGAACGATTTCACAAGTTTTCAATACGTGAACTGTGTTTGACGCAGTGTACGTCAAGTTAATTTATCAACTCCTGCTAAAGACGCTCCAGCATGTCTCGTGAGCGGAAGTGATTCTTTGCTTGAGATTCTGTAAGCTTGTAGGAAGAGGGGATGCATGGAGCAATCCCTTCAAATTGGCTCTGTGAAAAAACAAACCATGTTGTCAGGTCAGGTGAACATAGCAGCCATTTCCAAATGAAATAATATCAATTCTTTGAAACACTCTCTATGTATGTATGTATGTATGTATGTATGTAACTATCTATCTATCTATCAATTAATATTCATAAATTATCTATGCCGTAAAAAGCACACGATATTGTCGCGCAAAGCAGGATAATAGACTGTCTTCAACTGTATAAGATATTCGACGAAGTCATAAAGTTCATCAAGGAAACAATAAAAAACAGGAGGGACGAACTGAGAGCGGGAGGAAATTTCTTAGCTAATGTGAAGATCCAGAGAGGCATTATCTAGGGAGATTCGCTATCACCATTACTATTTGTAATAGCGAAGATGCCACTCCGTCACAAACTAAGGAAATGCAAAAGCGAATACAAACTTACAAAATAGCAAGAAAAGATCAACCACCAAATGTACATGGACGACATCAAACAGTTTGCCCAAAATAAAAAAATGAATTGGGAACCGTACAGGCAGTGGGGATATAAATGAGGATAGAGGGATAGAATTTGGCATAAAAAAATGAGCCAGGCTAATAATGAAAAGCGTTAAATGACAAATAACGAAAGGAATAAAACTACCAAATCAAGAAAAATCAGAAAGCTTGGAGAAAAGGAAAATTACAAGTATTTGGAAATATTGGAAGCAGATATCATCAAACAAGTGGAGAGACAAGAAAATATTAAAAAAGAGGTGAACGAGAAAATTACTTGAAACCAAATTATATTGTAGACTTCTCCTCGATGATATAAATACCGGGGCTGTTCCCCTTGAGACCATTCTCGAAGAGAATAAGGGAAGAATTTCTATAAATGGACCAGAGAACAAGAAAACTCACGACGATGCATAAGGCCTTACATTCCAGAGATGATGCGGACAGACAATATGTATTAAGAAAAGAAGGAGGACGAGGACTCACCAGTATTGAAGATAGCGTCGATACATCGATACAACAGCTTGAAGACTACATAAAAAAAAGCATACCTCGTGATTGTTAACAACAAAAAAGTGAACCTATCGAATCGTGGACTTTGCTGTTCCTGTGGACCACAGAGAGAAAAATTTGAAAAAATACCGAAAAGGAGACAAGTACTCAGAACTTTCAAGGGAACAAAAGAAGAAAAACACCGAAATAACTACCGAACATGAAGGTGACGGTGATACCAATTGTAATTCATGCACTCAGAACAGTCCCTAAAAGATTGGTAAAGAGACTGGAAGACTTGAAAATAAAAGGACAAGTGGAGACCCTCCGGACTATAGCATTATTAAAATTGGCCAGAATACTTAGAGGAGTCCTAGAGACTTAATGAGACTTGCTGTCACTCAAACTCCATTGAGAAACCCTCAGCTTACGCTGGTGTAAAAAAGTTATAATTATAATCTATAATTATAATAAATTGTTTAAAATATAACTGTTTTTGACTTTTAAACCGTGTACTTATGCTAAACTGCATTGTTTAAAATAGACCTGTTTATATGTATAAGAATAGATTAAATAACCAACAATGGTTGATATACTATAAAACCAAAGCAAACGTAGCTACACTATTTATCTATGTATGCCGTTATCTATTTTCTATCTATCTCTCTATCTATCTATGCTACTTCATATATTATCTATATATTTCATTCCTATATACCATTGATGTAGGTATATTACATACATACATACATACCAATGCATGTATGTATGTATGTATGTATGTCTTTAGAGCTGTTCTACTCCGCCTGTATACATTTGCTTGGAGTGTACTGTAAAGAAAAAGGCGCGAACTTACACAGAACAATACCAAACGAAAAAAAATGTCAGAAGTAAAGAAACTAAAAGAAATAAATAATTAAGAACAGAAAAATGAATAATAATAATAATAATAATAATAATAATAATAATAATTATAATAATAATAATAAAACACCAGAAATGGATATAAAAATGTACAGAAGTCGCACAAAACTGTATAAAAGCCATCAAAGAAAAACAAGAGAAAAATATTTTCTTACCCATAATCCTCTATTCATGGCGACTCGGATAAATTTCCTTTTTCCCGAAGAAACGAGAAGACCTTTTTGTTTTTCATCAGTTTCTTTACATACTGCTTCTATCATTTCTTGTCTAGCTCCCTCCCTCCCGCCCTTCTTCCTCTCTCTCTCTCTCTCTCTCTCTCTCTCTCTCTCTCTCTACCTCTGTCACTCTTCTTCTCTCAGAGGAGAGAATTCTTCATCTTATTTATTTATTTATTTATTTTGTCTTTTATTTCCCCCTCATTCAATCATTCATTCATTTATGTGTTCCTCTTTTCATACATTTCTTCTTTCTTTCACCACAGCCTTTGTTCATACATTACATTTATTCTCTGGGTGGACCGTGGCCTTCTGGGTGTTGTACTGTTAACATCACACCAACACTATTCTTTGGGACACATCAAATTCATTGTGCTGGTCAATTATTGAAGATGACACATGCCCAACACATATACGCTGTGGAACTTTCTCCATTGTCGAAGGTGTAGATACAAATAGGTGGAGATTCGTGTAGACCCACACAAAGTACAAAAAAACCCTCACAAATAAACATATACATGAAGACGTATGTGCAAAAAATAGATCTATCTATTTATCGTGGGAGGAAAAAGTATTTATTTTAATATAGTATAAGATGAAAATACGTATATATAACCATCGTGTGGACTGAGGCTGTAGAATACGGTAACCATCGTCTCTAGAGGGGTAACACGCCTCCGCCTAATGATTGTCCTGGGTATGACACTAAACTGCATCCGCTTGTAAGGCTTCAGTCCTAGAGTTTTCGTGAATGTGGAGTATTTCCTTGTTTTTCATAACTTCGAGGTTGTGATTACCCAGTCGGCTAGGCTGTAGAATACACCGACTGCTTCTCTGCAGAGGGGGTAAGATTCCGCAATGAGTGTCCTAGATATAACACTAAACAGTCTGATGGTGAGGTTCCAGTGATGCTGGGGTTTTGGGGAATGCGGAGCACCCCTTAATTGCCATTGCTCCCAGATCCACTCTGGTTCGGCGTGGTAGCACCTGATAAGGCCCTATCTATGGGTTAAATAGAACTAATGGCATACTTATGCTAAACTGAATTGTTTGATTTAGCTGAATAGCTTGAAATGGAAATGTTTTAGACAATTGAACTGTATTTACATTTAAACTGCGTGCTCAATCTAAATCGAATAATTTGAAACATAACTGTTTTTTGACATTGAAACTGTACTAACATAAAACTGATTTGTTTAATATATAACTTTTTTTTACCTTTAACTGTGTAAATAAAATCTGTACATATACTAAACTGAATTAGCTGAATTAGAACTGCTTGACTAAACTGAATAGGTTGAAATAGAAATGTTTTTCACAATCAAATTGTACTTACATTTAAACTGCGTACTTATCCTTAACTGAATTGCTTGAAATTGAACTGATTTCATAAAAATGGATTTGGCGGTCAATAACCTACAAAGGTTGATATGACGTAAACCCAAACAACCAACCAACCTTGTATCTTGTTTCTGTTACTTGAATATATGTGCTTTTTTATCAACCTTTCTGCGTTCCCCGTGTCTTTCTTTTGTCTGCATCACAACAATTAGTAATGATGATAATAAAAAAGAGAGGAGTCTCAGTAGCGTTGTGGTTAAGGTGCTGGACTGCGGCCTCAAAGTAAACGAGTTCGAACTTCAGACATGCTATAACGTTTACTTTCGGACTTGGGTAAAAGGCATGAACCTCCTAATCCCCCAGATATGGTTTGAATAATATCATTGCTGTTCGGCAAGAATGGCTTTGGCATATAACCCATGAATATTGATATGCCAATAAACCAAGAAATACCTCTAAAGATAAGAATTAGCTTGGATGAATATTCCAGAAAAATATCATTGTGTTGTAAATTAGACTGAAAATTGTTTTATTCTCCAAGTAAATTTTACCAGCCGTTACTCCAGTGGCAAGATTTGAGATCCTCCCAGGAAAGGAACTTCTCCAGTAGTCAATATCAAAAATTCACCTACTCCTTGTCCCATCGGCATTTCCCTCAAAAAAGGGCGCATCAACCATCAAGGACAAATCTGATCATTGTAGAAGCGGGCTTATCATACTGAAGGCAGTGATGGTAGTAGACCGATATTCTCTTCCTGTTTCATCACATTCACTAATAGAGTAATACTTTCGGGACAGGCATGAACCGTCATATCCATGCAGCTATGGGTTAAATAGTACTGCTACTGTTCTTCTACAAGGAGGGTTTTGGCATTAAATAACCCATGAAGGTTGATATGCCACTAAACGAAGAAACGAGAACAAAAGTGAAAAAGGTCGAAAGGGTGCTACAGGAATCTGATAGACGAATCTATGAGGAAATATTTATTGATATCTGCGTATTGTTAATGTTTATTACGCCAAGGTCATCTGCTCAGTACTCAAAACTTGTTCCACCGACATTATTTTCTTTTCTCTTTGCTAAAGTCACAAGAATAAAAACAAAAGCAAAAGCAATTCGACTTGGAATGTAAAGTTCCTGTTACATAATTTCCATTAAGACTCAACGACTTATTCGTAAATTTAGTGAAGAAGAAAAAATAAAATAAAAGAAAAGAAACAAAAAATAAATAGAAGTAATATTCATATTGTTGTTTACGTATTGTATCATAAAAGCGACGTTTACATCAGGAAGCGAATTTCGGAAAGATAAAATAAGCAACGAAAAGCATCCTATTTTTTCTAGTTAAAAGTTATAAGTCGCTTCTTTAATTCAAGTCGTTTTTTCTTTTAGTTTAGTTATCATTGACTTCCTTCCTTCTTGGTTTCCTGATTTCCATTTCGACTAACTCATTATCTATCTATCTATCTATCTATCTATCTATCTATGTTTATATCTTTGAATCAATTTACAAATATATTTTGTTTTGTTCATCTCTCTCTCTCTCTCTCTATTTATCTATCTATCTATCTATCTTTGAATCAATCTACCGATCTATTTTGTTCTGTTCATATCTATCCATGTCCATATAGGCGGTTCATAAAGTATCTAGACTGAAGGTGGATTTACCAAAACAAATATGAACAATTACTGAAACGCTATTTTTCTTCTAAATACACCCCTTCATTTTAAACTCAGTGATTCCAGTAAGTTTTCTGGTTGATGGAAGCTCCTCATAAACCCGTCTATGAATAATTGTGTAGAGCTGGGCCGTCGTATTGTTGCCTCATCTTCAAATAATACCACTGAGATTAATTCCCAGTTTCAAAAACATGAAAATGTCACAGAGAAAGACGTCTGAAGAGTATTGGGTGTGTTGCACTCGCACAATCCTGTGTTTCACTAAATGTCTCTTTCTTAAAATATATCGGGATTGGCTTTATGATATTAGGGGAAAATGTCGTTGACCCCTATCAAGACTTTGTTAAAACAGCAGTCTAGTTGGTTGGTTGATTGTTTTTTATGGCATTTCAACCTTTGTAAGAAATTTAGCGCTAAATCCATTTTTAAGTAAATAATCAGTTCTATTTAAAACAATTCAGATTAGCATGAGTACACAGTTTGATTGTCGAAAAAATTCATTTTTCAAACTATTCAGTTTATTCAGACAGTTATATATAACAAATCAGTTTAGTGTAAGTACAGTTTCAATGTCAAAAACAGTTCAATTTCAAACAATTCAGTGTAGCCTAAGCACCCAGTTCAAATGCAAGTACAGTTTAATTGTGAAAAACATTTCTATTTCAACCTATTCAGTTTAGTCAAGCAGTTTTAATTCAGCTAATTCAGTTTAGTATATGTACAGATTTTGTTTACACACAGCTACATGTCAGAACAGTTCTATGCTAATCAATTCAGTTTAGTGTAAAAATAATTTCAATATCAAATAATAGTTCTGTTTCAAATAATTCAGTTTAGAATAAGCATACAGTTTTAATGTAAGTACGGTTTAATTGTCCAAAACATTTCTATTTTAAGCTAATCAGTTTAATCAAACAATTCAGTTTAGCATAAGTATGCCGTTAGTTCTATTTAACCCATAGATAGGGCCCTATCAGGTGCTACCACTCGAGGCCAGAGTGAACCTGGGAGCAATGGCAATAAAGGGATGCTCAGCATTCCCCAAAGCTCCAGCATCACTGGAACCTTACCATCAGATTGTTTAGTGTCAGATCCGAGGACACTCATAGGGGGAGGTCTTATCAGTTGGTGTATTCTACTGCCCCAGCCGACTGGGCAATACACAGAGTTAAATGTCAAAACAGTTTTATTTCAAATAATTTAGTTTAGTGTTAGTACACAGTTTAGACGTCAAAACAGTTCTATTTCGAGCAATTCATTTTAGTTTAGCATAAATACGCAGTTTTAATGCAAAAATCAGTATAGTGAAGGAAACACGGTTTAGTTCTATTCAACCCATAGATAGGACCCTTATCAGGTGCTACCACTCCGGGTCAGAGTGAACCTGGGAGCGATGGCAATGAAGGGGTACTCCGCGTTCCCCAAAGCTCCACCATTGCTGGAACTTCACCATCAGATTGTTTATTGTCTTTTCCAGGACACTCGTTTGGTGGGTGTCTTGCCCCTCTGCAGAGAAGCAGTCGGTGTATTCTATAGCCCCAGCCGACAGCAGTCTAGTCGTCTAGATAAAGTACAGTACAATACAATACAATACAAAGGTAAGCAATTGTATATTGCTGAAATAGTATAATACATTATGATAAATTTGGCGATGATAAATGTTTGATCAATTTCACACACACACACACACATATATATATATATATAGAGAGAGAGAGACTAAACATTGCAAATTTTAAAATCATGACGTAGATAGATAGATAGGTGTAAAACAAAATTTTCATAGGATGATTTTATTTATAGAAATATTTGCCCACGTTTAACGTTTTGGTTTTAGTCCGTCATCAGGGCACGTTGGTAACTAAATGAAACGAAATAGATAAGATATATATGTATATATATATATATATATATATATATATATATATATATATATATATTGGAATAACATTAAACTGCATTCAACCGTGCAGATCCAATTCTGGACAGCCCAGTCGGCAGGGGCTGTAGAATACACAGACTGCATCTCTACTGAGGGATAAGACCCCTTGCTAATGAGTGTCCTAGATATGTTACTAAACAATCTGATGGTAAGGCTCCAGTAATCCAAGAGCTTTGGGGAATGTGGAGTACCCCTTCATTGCCATCGCTCCCAGGTCCACTCTAGTATGGAATGGTAGCATCTGATAGGAGTCAAATAGAACTGTTTGACTTTTAAACTGAATACAATCAAATGATTTATGCTAAATTGGGTAGTTAGAAAAGGAACTGTTTGATCATTTAACTGTATGTAAACAAACGTTTAATTGAATGATTCGCAATACATAGTAATACTTGGAATTATTTAACTTTGCAGGTTTATGTTTATAAATTATATTCATCTAATATATATGTATAAACCGGATTTGGAATTAGATAACCTACAATGGTTGATATGCCTTAAAAGCAAAGCAAACCAAAAACTAATTCTGCAACTGTGAGGAACGTGGAATACCCATTTCTTGTCATTATTTCCAGATACATCCTGACCATGCATGGTAGTACCTGTTAGGGTGCCATCTATGTGTGAAATTGAACTACATGAAAATTATGTGTGTTGAAATACCTGATACCATATAACTGTCAATTATTTTTATTAAAAATATGTACTTAATTGTTTGTTTGTGTTTTATGGCATATCAACCTTTGTAGGTTATTTAATGCCAATTCCATTTTTATTCAAATAAACAGTTCTTTTTCAAACAATTCAGTTTACCTTAAATAAACAGTTTAATTGTCAAAAACATTTCTATTTCAAGCTACTCACTTTAGTCAAACAGTTATTTTTCCAACAATTCATTTTATTATAAGTATAGTGTTTTGTTCATACACAGTTAAATGTCCAAACAGTTTTTTTTCAAACAATTCAGTTTAGCCTACAAAAACTGTTCCAGTTTATTTCTATTTGACCCATTGATAGCACACTAACAGGTGCTACCACTTTGGGTCAGAGTCGACCTGGGCGTGAGAGCAATGAAGAAGTACTCTGTAATCCGTAAAACTCCAACATTACTCGAACATCACCATCAGATTGTTTAGTGTCATATCTAGGACACTTGTTAGGAAGGTCTTATCTCTCTGCAGAGAAGCAGTCGGTGCATTCTACATCCCAAGCTGACTGGACAAATATAATTGTTTACCAAGTATTATTATTAGTCACTTGAATTCGTAAAACGGTGTGCAAGTTAATTGTCTTTGGTAAGATTACTTAGATAGAAATGATATATTGGTTGCGAAGCAGTGACCCCACTTTTCAAAAATTTCAACTAAAAAAAACTTGCGTCTCAGTACTTTATGATCATCCTTATTATCTATCCCATCATACGAATATCTTTCTTTACTAATACCTCTGGATGGAGGTAAGATCAACTGCTCAAGGATATACCTTGGGTAAGGCAGTCGTTTGCACAGTTCCCAGGGGATCACCTTCCCGCCCAGCAATGCTTACTTTCATAGTTTCATCTCTATCAACGGCTAATCTGCTTTCTTTTCTCTTTAACATCCTCGCCTATCACTCTGTGAGTAAAGCCGAGAATAGGTCGACTGTATTCCTTGGGTAGGAGTAAGATTCTCCTGTTGCATTCAGAAGAAGACAACCATGCTGATGTACAAAAATATAATCTATATCTGTTCTGTTCCTTTTATTACCAGAAATGTACGTATGAGGAAAGGGGAGAGTCGAAGACGGCTTACATGTATACACTAGGGCGAGATACTAAATTTCGGTGAACTGTTTCTTCGTTCTTCTTTCGCGAGACTGATACAGAGCCACATCAAGACATTGAATCGACTTGTTTTCTCCTTATTTCTCTGCTTTCGTGAGTCTGGCATTATGTTAAGGCATTGAAATATTTTAGCTTCTCGCTTCTCTGCTTTCGTGGGTGTGGCATAATCCCAAAGCATTGAATCATCTTGGTTTTTCCTTGCTTCTCTACTTTTGCGAGTCTCATAAAGCTCAGAATTTTCTTTACCTCTTAACCCAGTGCAGTCTGGCGCAAGGAGAGCGCCCAGAGCGACGTAACGTCTAGTAGCTCTCCTGACGGTCTTCTTCGTACTCCCGGGTCGAAATCTTCCTCGGTTTATATAAATTTCCGTTGACCCACGCAATACTCATGATCACACTTCCCATTTACGCATTGTTGTGGACATGCCTTATGTCCAGCTTGTCACCTCGTAACTTCTACCGAGGAAGCTGCTGCGATCTGTTTACTTTGGGCAACAGGTGTATATCCTTTATGCCACCCACGTAACTTATGCAGCATATCAAATGAATTTTTTGGTCAATATTCAACTCTTCCACGAAAAAGTGTATCCTGGATATGACATCAAACTGCATTCAGTCTTGAGGAATGTGGTGTCACACCATCTTTGTAATTACTCCCGGGTCCACTCTGACTTGTAGTGGTAGTACCTGTTAAGTTCTAATTTATAGGTCAAATAAAGCTGTTTAAAAATCATTTGTATTAGATCATAATATTTGAAACTATATAACTGTTTGAAAATAAATGATTATGATTAAATAGGAAGTCAAAACCATATATTCATATAAAACTTATTTGTATTAAGAATACTTAAAGCTATAAATTGAAGTTACTAGAAAACTGATAACTGCTGGAAACAAAGACTGGTTTTGGCATTGAATACCCCAAGAAAGTTTGACATGTCATTAAACCAAGTAAACCTCTCCTAATTAATTTTCCCTATTTATCCGTCTGAATTTCTGAGACGATGCGTGCTGATTTTTATCATTTGGGGTTTTCGGACTATTGTGTTCATCTTTATTCTTATATTCATAACGTTTCGGCCGATGTGTCCTCCGACCTTCTGGTGTTTCTTGTCGAATTTGGGAGCCTTCACAGAATTTCAAAACACGTCCTTTATTTAATCTACGAGAGTCACTTGTTCTGATTCCGTTAACCCTAAGCAGGTACAAGTGCTAAGCATTCCAGTATTGTTACTCGCCCGCAGTCAGGATTGAACCTGCAACCTCCAGATGATTGTCACTTAGAAGCTTAGGAAACCAATGCGTATAACCGTTATGCAATGCGTCCTGCTGGAAACACCCGGAGAAGCCCGGAGGACACATTGGCTGAAACATAGTGAATATAACAATAAAAATGAAGACAATAGTCCGAAAACCCCAATAACAAAAGCCCTATTCATCTGTTTCCTATTTATCGATTTTATGTACTGATTTAATATCATTTAATAAAAATTAATCCTAACAGTTGATATCGTTGAGGTTGTACGATAATATATTACTGACAAATGATTATCAACCACTGTCATAGCATTCGAATGAGAAAACGGTCAGCAGCTGATAATTTGCTGAATAATATATTGCACCCACGTACATGGTAGTAGACACGATCAAATCTATTCTCAAACTTTCGATGCCGAGATAAAGATTATCCTTTGTGTAATTAGAACAAAAGTGATTCACTGTCGCAAGAGTGGGCGAAAAGAACTAAAGACATGGAAATATGTATGATCTTAAAATTCTCGGTTATTCTGTCTCTCTCTCTGTCTCTCTGTCTCTCTCTACGGGTAATCCTTGTGGCGCAGAGGTTAGCGTGTTGGACTGTGATATCGTTGTAAGTTCAAACTCCATTCGCGCTATCACGTTTAATTTCGGACTAAGTCCTTTAGGAAAGGTAGAAACCACCTTATCGTCGCTGCTATTGGTTGAATAGTACCACCACTGTTCTACTAGGAGAGCTTTAGCATTTTATAACCAAGCAAAAAAAAAAAAATACCCCAAAAAACTCTCTTTTTCTATCTGTCTGTCTGTCTCTTTCTCTATCTGCTCGTCTCTCTCTCTCAGTTTATGTGTCTGTCTGTCTCTCCTTTTGTAAAAAAAAAATCGATTTTTGTTGTTCATGGGTTTTTTTTTTATCTATCTGTTTATCCATTTATTTATTTGTTTGTTTGTTGTTGTTTTTAGTGAGGTTGTAGAAAGAAATTTGAAAGTAGGAAATTATTTGTTGTTTGTAGTTTTGGGAATCTTGTTGTGTTCAAAGTAATCCTCTTTGTCCTTAGTGTGTTAACAAATCAAAACTTTTTACATTTTCAGCTATTTTTCAAGCTAGGGTCGCAGGGTCATGCGCGGCTCGAGGTTATAAGGGTTAAAATTGATTTCTCCATTTGTCTGTTTAGAGGGGGTGTCCTCGTGGTGTAATGTTTAAAGTGATGGACTCCGGACTCGTAGTAAGCGAGTTCAAACTCCAATCACGCTATTACGTCCACTTTCGGACTAATACTCTTGGGAAAGGTATGAACCCCCTTATCCTCCCAGCTATAAGTTAAATGTCACCACTACTGTACTTCTTAAAGGATTTGGCATTAAATGACATACAAAGGTTGATATGCCATTAAAAAAACAAAGAAAGTCTGTTTCGAACAAACGCACATCTTGTAAATTAGATTTCATTGAGAAAAAAAAATATACTACTAGTTTGTTGTTTGTTTCCTGGCCTCTGGGGCGCCCCCTTTGGGGGGTGCCGACGGGACCGAAGGTATTTTTGGATTTTACCTGACGCGTGTGGGCTGCGGCCCTGCGTCCAGACCCACTTTTAAAAAAAGGCCTTGTGCCATACTTGTCCGGTGGTGGGACGGAGAATAAATAAAGTAAATTAGATTTCATTTGGTTTGGTTAGACGTTAGTCGGGTATTCCAAACAAGATCCAATTTTCCTATCATCTTTTATAAATCTGTAAACGTATTATTGATCTTATAAAATTGGTGCTTTTATATATAAAACAGTTGATTTAAAGTATTGCCTGCAAAATGAAAATCGTGATGTGGTTGATTGGTGGGGTGGTGGGATGGTTATTTCGTTTTATAGCATATCAAATTTTGTGGGTTAGACGGCAACTACACAAGAATGCTGCGAGCAATCTTGAACAAGTCCTGGCGGCAACTCCCCACAAGACACCAACTGTACGGCCACCTGCCTCCTATCACGAAAACTATCCAAGTTAGACGAACCAGACATGCAGGACACTGCTGGAAAAGCAATGACGAACTCATAAGTGATGTACTCTTATGGACCCCCTCATATGGCCGAACAAAAGCAGGACGACCAGCTCGAACATACATTCAGCAACTATGTGAGGATACGGGATGTAGTCCAGAAGACCTGCCGGAGGCGATGAACGATAGGTAAAAGTGGCGAGAGAGGGTCAGGGATATCCGTGCTACCAGCACGACATGATGATGAATGATGATGAAATACCAAATCTTTTTAGCGTATACGATTTGTTAGCGAATAGCTTGTTGGTAAATAGTTTTGTTTATCAAGGAATTGTTCGGACAATAAGAACTTTCTTGAAAAATTTTCTTCATAGACATATACTTTTTAAATGTGTAGCACAACGACACCATGTTAAAAATTGTAAGTTGTAAAGTTGACTGACCGTAGTCGAGGGCCACTCAAAGGGTCTCTTCTCAATATCAGCCACACCGAGGTGTAGGGAAGGGGGCTATTCCTTTTCCTGGGCTGCATCACCTTACCCTTGATAATATATAATGCCGAGTGTTAAGCAAGGAAGTATCAAGTACCATTTTTTGAATCTTTGGTATGACGCAACCTGGGATTGAACTCTGGTCTCCCGGATCATTGGCGAACACTCTAATCACAAGGCCCATGGGCCGGTCATAAGTTGTAACGCAACATAATTCTTAATGCCCTTGTTACTTTCAAGGTACGAAAGTTTATTTGGGTCTGCAACATTTACAGTAGTCGGCAAAAAGACATAGAATAAACTACTTCAGCCTATTAGATAGATAAAATAAAGAGTGGAAGATTGTTCTCTCTCGGCTGAAAGACTGCACGTACGCCGGCGGATGCGATCGTATCCCCCTCCAACGGGGCCTGTTGTCTGTCGTCTCCAAATGCCCATTCTTTGACTCCAGCTTTCTTACCGACAGTGTCTTCGAAATCTTCTTATATATTTTCTAAAAATTATTCATAACTGATGCCTTAATCACACGTAATCATTTAAACTTTTTAGTGTCATATCATTCGTTGCAAAATATCTATCTATCTATATATATATATATATTTCTAAATGTTTATCTTTAATATTTTGTTTACAGCTGATTCTAAAATAAAACTACTTTATTTTGACAACAATTTAGGCGTTTATGCCAAGCAAGGTTTACCGGTTTTGACCTTTAGAAATCGAAAACCTGCAACAAAAATCGACATACAACCTTAAAGAATGAGTATCAATCATCAGAGAAATTTAAGACGAAGGGCTAACTGATGCCTGAAGTGATGACCTGGCGCTGAAAATCTCTAGCAAGTAAATATTCCATTATGTAGTGCATTTAAGCTTGTTGCTCTAATAAACATTTCATTATAGTGTGTTGTTTTCCAGGATGATGGCTTCATAAAACACAATGAGACGTTTTGGTTTTAGGTTTCTTTGTTCAATGGTATATCAACCATCATGGGTTATTTAATGCCAAAAACATCCTTCTCGAAGAACAGTTGTACTATTTAACCTACATATTTACAATTGGGAGGATAAGATTTTCTTTTTAAGTTTCTTTAGGGTACTAGTCCGAAAGAGAACGTAATAGCGAGGATTTAATTTGAACTCATTTATCAATAAGAAGTTCACCTTTGCCATAACATTGGAATCAAATCGCTAGATTTTATCAATAGATACATGGCGATATTTCGATCAATATTCTCCCTTAAATTTCAGTGGATATATGTCTTTCTTCTTTCTTTTTTTTTTCTCAGTCCTTTCATGTCTCTAGTTATTTCTATCTATCTATCTATCTATCTATCTATGTTTATATGTATGGATCTGTCTGTTTCAGTCTGTGTCTGTGTCCAATCTTTCTATCTGTATCTTTCTGTAACACTGTTCAATCCAGTTCTCTTATTTCCGTTTCGAGTACCTAGTAAGCTGCATTGAATAGGTACTTGGGTTTGAGAATCAGTCAACCGGAGGGGAAATGATGTGACCGATTGTTTTATTTACGACGGCCTCCAGTAGCTCCTTTGATTATCAACTGCAGTTTCAAGCGGACAGGAATTCTAACTTGGGTCTATTTTTGTCGTGTTTCGAAAATTCTATTCATCAGTAGTGATCATATTACTCTATTAGTCTATTTCAATCTATCTATCTATCTTTTTCAATTCATCTCTCTCTTTATCACACACACACACACACACACACACACACAGATATATACATATATATATATATAAATCAAAAATGAAAATGTAAATATAAAGAAATTCGATTCCTGTTTATCTGACTACATTTGTTTATATATATATATATTCATCCACAGCCAGATTTGTTTCGTTCTATCAGAACTCATCAGTGTGGCTAGACAGTATCTCCCCGAAGCTGGGATCGAAACCCGGTTGACTCAAACGCCAAGCCAAAGCTTCTAACCCTTTAGCCTAGAGGAGATTTTAAACGGTTGTGAATCACAATTACTATTGTTTGTATATATATATATATATATATATATATATATATATATATATATATATTTATATATATATACTTGGGAAATAACTAATTATGGAGGGTTCATCAACCAATTCCAGCCGAATATCATGAGATCAATACAGCAATTCAAAAGGATTAACGTAGACAAAACATGTGTTAAAACATATTTTAAACTCTATGATCCTGCAGCTCATAAATATAACGGCACTTTGGAATACTGACGTGATCTTGTGAAGAGACAAATTACTCTCTGTTAGAATAACATCAATACACTAACAGAGAAAAACTCGAAAGCTCAATTACACCTGCACAACTCCACGAACTAGATAACAGACTTTCCGTAATCCTTAACAAAAGTGATTACGAACATAAACTTACTCTTCAAAAACGCTGATGGTGTCAGTTTCCAATATTCCCAAGTATTTGTAGATTTCTTTTTAATTGTTCCATTTCGTCTGCTAGGTGTCGTTTTCCGCTTTTCAAAACTAGCATAGCGCATTTTTTTGCCCAAATCCATCCCAATATCCTGATTGTATATTCTCTCGGCCTGTATTAGGGTTTCCAATTCTTTTTCATTTTTGGCAAACAGTTTAATGTCATCTATGTACATTGGATGATTGACTTTTTCTTGTTATTTAGTAAGTTTGGGTCCGTCTGTGCATTTCCTAAGAATCTGATGGAGTAGTAACATCGCTATTACAAATAGTAATGTCGATAACGCATCTCCTTGGAATATACCTCTCCGAATCATTACCTCAGTTAAGCTTTTTTCCTCCTGCTATCAATTCCTGTCTCCAAGTTTCCATTGTTTTCTCGATTAAATTCATGACTTCGTCGCGTATGTTTTACATTTTAAGACAGCGTAATATCCAACTTTGGGGACCATATCGTAAGCCTTTTTTTGTAGTCGATCATAGCTAAATTTTGTCTCGTTTTGCTCTCGTTGAATATGTGTTGATCAGTATATAGTAGTTTTCTCGTGTCTCTTGTCCCCTTGTAGTCTCCTTTTTATTCCTCGGGGAAGAGTCTGGGGCTTATCAATGAATAGTAAATATCTTCCCTAATTTGTGCCGATAGTATTTTCCACATTCTTGGTAGGCACGTTATGGGTCTATAATTTTTGGGAGCTGTTCCTCTGAAGTCTTCTGGATCAGGGTCATCTCTCCTTTGGTAATCCATTCGGGGATCTCAGTTTTCTGTATGCATTTATTCATTAGATGGAGGTGAATTGTTTAAATCAAAACCCGTATATGCCATCTAGGTTAGGGTTTTTTCAGGCTGGTATTTTTTTAGAGTATCGAAGTGTATTTGTACCTTAGGGCCTTCTTCATGTATGTGCAACTGTTTTTCCATGTTTATCCATTCGGCTTTTTTGTTATGATCTTTCTGTTCCCATATTTTGCTCCAAAATATTTTCCCTCTTTCGCATCCGGTTTCTAGTATGTCTTTGCCCATTTTCCACTAATTTTCTTTTGTTTTATTTGGTTTGGAATGTCATTTTTTTCTGCATTGTTTGGTCCTGTCTCGGTATCTTTTTAGTCTTCCCTTTTTCGCTAGTTCTTTCTGATTAGTATCTAAGAGCTGTATTTTTCGTTTCAGTTGTCGTGCTTTTTATGTTTCGTCCAAATATATCTTTATGTTCTGTTTCGGAATTTTCGCTTGTTATTGTAGTTTAATTATCTCCGATATCAACCTGATTTCCTATCCGTGATTTGACTTTCTGTTTGTGGAACTCCAATTTTTTTACAAACTAACTTTGCTCCTGCATAGATTAAATCTTTTAATTCCGTGGTTTTGTTCGTTGGGATATTTGTAAATAACTCGTTTATTTTTTCCGTTTCCGACTCCAATCTTTGTTGCTGAGAGAAGTGTAATGTGGTTTTATTTTCAGACAATTCTTTTTATGAATTCTAAATTCATTTTTCCTTCTTGGCTTAGTTATTGCGTCGTTCTGTTTGCGTTGTTTCTGTTATTATTATTTAGTGTTTGGTTTTTGTTAGGAGTTTCAAGTTTTTCGGTATTTAGGGAATCGGTTACTGTATTAGAGGTCTGTTGATATGTTGGCCCATATATTTGTTGGTGGATTTCCAACATTTCAAGGTCAGAAAACCAACTTTTCCTTATTATTATACTAACCTGGTCTGCGAGCTTTTGGTTTATTGTCCAAATTCTGTCCAAATTATTATTATCATTATTATTAACTCATTAAAATTTTTCACAGGATTTAGCTGATGGTCTTTCACTTGAGTTTGAGTGACAGTAAGTGTCCTCAGGTATCCTGGATTCTTCTCGGTATTCTGGCTGTTCTCAATAATGCTATCGTTTGGATGGTCTCCACTCGTCCGCCAACTTCCAAGTCTTCCAGTTCCTTTAATAATCCTTTAGTTACTGTACCAAAAGCACCAATCACAATTGGTATAATTGTCAACTTCCTGTTCCATAGTTTTTTCAATTCTCTAGTAAAGTCGAGGCACTTATCCTTCTTTTCACATTCTTTCAGTTTTATTCTGTGGTCAGCTGGGACATTTTTTGTTCATTCTCGGTCTTCTGGCCGAGATTAGGTGACCCGTCTGTACGTCAAAGTCCCATTGGAGTTTATGTGTGTCATTTTCTAGGACAGCTGCTGTGTTGTGCATATACCATTTGTTCGTATGGTCAAATTTGAATTTCTTACACATTTCCCAGTGTATCACCTTGTCGATCCAGTCGTGTCTGTGCTAATTTGCTGCATTCGCTTATTATGTGGTTGATGGTTTCATCTCTGTCACAGCATAGCGTCCATTTGTTATTTTGTTGCGTCTTATCTATTCTCGTTTTGATATGTTTGGTACTTACGGCGTTGTTTTGTGCAGCTACAATGAGAGAGTCTGTTTCTCTCTTAAAGTTTCCTTTTCTTTGCCACATCCAAGTTTTCTCGTGTGAGGTGTTGTTTATTAGTCGTTTAAAACGCCCATAGAGTTGTTTTTCTTCCAATTTTTGTTTCGTAGTTGTCTGTCGTGTTGTCAGTATCATTTCTGATTGCTGTAATCTGTCCTCCTTCGTGTTTTTCTATGTAATCTTCGAGTTGTTGTGTCGATGCGTCAACGCTGTCTTCAATGCTGGCAAGTCATCTTCCTCCCTCTTTTCTTGATATATATATAGTTTGACAATGTCGTCCCTGGGATGTAGTGCCTTTTGCATGGACATTAATTTTCTTTTTCCTTGGTCCATTTGTTTAAGTTCATCTCTGATTCCACTTCAGAAAGGGTCCCGAATAACTAACGAGGGGCACAGCCTAGGTATTTATTCCTTTGATAAGGTTTTGGCTAGACAGTTTTGTCTCGAGTATTAT
>OY757914.1:99533986-99571486 GCA_963585895.1 Sepioteuthis lessoniana
AGCAGGGACGAGCTCATCAGGGATGTACTCCTATGGACCCCCACATATGGCCGAGCAAAAGCAGGACGACCCGCTCGAACATACATCCAGCAGCTATGTGAGGATACGGAATGTAGCCCTGAAGACCTGCCGGAGGCGATGAACGATAGGGAGAAGTGGCGAGAGAGGGTCAGGGATATCTGTGCTAGCGGCACGACATGATGATGATGATGACAAGAAAGTAGATTATGTGAATGTGTAAACATTTGTGTAAAATAGCCTTTGTATAAAATGCATCTGTCAGTGCATATTTGCCTTACTCTCCGCATAGATGGATACGACACAAGGACAACTTTTAAGCGGAGTTTAATAGGTTTGAATTAACAGTTTTCCTACGCCTAGACTGGTTGTCCTACCAAGGTTGAAGAACCCGGTTTGCCCTACTATTTACCTATAGATGGAGGGAAAATAATTGGATCCATACTTTTCCCGAATGTATTAGCGCCATATTAAACGCAAAGACGAGTCAGGGATTTGAACTCGGGTCGCCGTGCCCATTTCCTACGATGCTAACCATTACATCAAGTCCGCCTCTGCCAGGATATCTCCTTCCTCTCTCCCCTTATATATATATATATATACCTTTAAGAAAAACAAAATCCGGTCACTTTAGGATTATAGATTTATTTCCATCCTGCTATGAGTATTGATATGAATCAATAATTAAAAAAAACTGTGGTGTCAGTTACGTTAAGCTCTTTAGTAGGAATATTTAAATATTCAAAATTTGAATAATTTAATTGTCGTGACTGAATTATTCCTGACTCCGAATTGATTGGACTGAAGAATGTATATATATATATATATATATGTATAAGAGAGAGAGAGAGAGAGAATGTATATATATATATATATAAAGAGAGAGAGAGTGAGAGAGAGAGAGAGAGAGAGAGAGAGAGAGAGAGAGAGAGAGAGAGAGAGAGAGAATGAGAATATTTTACAAAGTACTTACCAACATAAACCAAAAAGGTGTCCTCGTGGTGTGATGGTTGAAAGCGATGGACTGCGGAATCGTAGTACGCGAGTTCGTACTCCAGTCGCGCTATTACGTTCACTTTCGGGCAAATACCTTTGGGAAAGGTATGAACCCCCTTATTCTCCCTCCAGCTATGGGTAAATAGTAGGACGGACTAGGTTCTTCGGCCTTGGTGAGGCAACTAGTCTAGGAGAAGGAAAACTCTGAATTCAAACCTGTTAAACTCCGCTTAAAAATTGACCTTGTGTCATATCCTGCCCGAGCGGAGGGGTTGGTAAATAGTACTTACCAACATAAACCAAACCCTAATTAATAACAATTAAGTTGTTGATAAAAAAATCTATATCTTCAAAAGATAAACAAAAATAATAACACTTCTAACAATAACAACACTAACAGAATTAATCTATATCACAGAAATCAAATGTAGTGTAACTAAAAATTAGACGAACCAACAATAACCAAATGACATAATAAACCAATCGAAAAATAAAAACATATAAAATTTCTCATCTACTACACTAGATTTAAAACATCAAACCTTATCGTTAAGAATAATACTAATTCTGTTAAAATATAACTAAACTAAACCAATGTAGTTTATAAATTCATATGTCCATTTCGAGAGTGCCTCCCGAAAAACAAAAATGATTCTTACATTGGCCACGTTATCTCGTCGTCTTACTCATAACCTTTCTGAAAATAGCGCCATAAAACAACATTTAATTATAAAACACAACAATAGCACTCAACAACTTACATCTTCCGATGTAAGAAAGATTCTCACAGATAATTATATATAAAATCAATTATTAAAATAATAATTACATATAAAAACAATAATAAAACATTAATCATATATAAAAACTATAATAAAAAAATCGGTTTCAAATCCTTGAAACAATATGCATAAAAAAAACAAAACAAAAACACAAACATAAATAAAATAGCATTTAACACTGGCACCAAAATATTAAAAATTGTTTTTATTATTAAAAATCATTAAATCTATATGTAAACCTTTTTCCAACGGAACGTTTTAAAACAAAATGCTGAAAACGTTCCAATTGACAACTTTAAAACGAAACGCTACAAATAATTAAAATAGTAAAAACTCAACTGTCAACTAAAAACTACACTACTCCAGATGACGACCAAAATATAGTCGAAGGTACTTGGGCGGAAATTATGGGACAATTCTTTTACCATGTATATCCCGACACTAGAAAAATAACAAGGAGTGTTGAAAAAATGAATTAGCAATAAAAAACAGTCTTTAACAAAACTTGCTTGAATAATAACATAATGCCTAAACATACACTCTTCAATATATATATATATATATATATATATATATATGTGTGTGTGTGTGTGTGTGTGTGTGTGTGTGTGTCACCATGACTGCAGAACTTTGTTTTACCATTACCCATGAAGACAAAATAACCGCTCGGTGTACTAATATTTTTACCTAAAAAGTTTATTAAAAATGCTCACGTCATGCAGTAACCACCTAAAATAGACCACGCAAAAAAAATGTTATTTAGCAATGTGTTACCGATTTTTTCATTATTAACTTTCTGTTTCCATGCCTATTGGTTTGCAAGCCTTTGAAGAAACATGCTTTACCTGATCCAACCCACGCCGGGTTTCTTTTCAATTTAATCAGGAACCCTCGTGGCTACCAATATATAGGCACCTTGGATGGATGTCTGTCCTAATCTCGCGTCAGCCACCGACTCGTCAAAACAGAAACCTAAAAAATATTTCCTTTTCCACGAAAACCCCGAATTCTAAAAAAAATTTAGAATCAATATAATTACAAATATTAGTAAACCTAGTATAAAATCCTCTATTAATGGTTTTCGTCAAATTTCATATGAAACGGAAACATTTTTTTTCTAATGTCACCTTTAAACTCAAACAAACTCAAAAACTTTCACAACAAGTCAAAACAACATTACAATTACAGTTCACAAATGTTCAGTTTTCTTTTCTACTTTTTTCAATCTATGCACTGTCTATTTTACTAAAAATGTCTGTTCTTTCTTTCTTTTTTTTTCTCTATATGCTGTGTTCAACAATGTTCAAGTTTCTTTTCCTTTTTTTTTTCTCTGTCCTTTTTTCCATTGTCATGTATCTTTTTTTTTTGTTTTCATTTTTTTTTCTTTTTTTTTTTCATAATAAATTGCTCATTCAATGTCCCTTTTTTTTTTTCAACCTTATATCTTACCTCTCTCTGTCCTTACCGTAATACAATAACTATAGGTTCGCTGCCCAGTTTATTCAATTTCAGTCTAAAGTACCATAAATTAAGCCTGATTTATAATAAAACCTTCTCAATAGCTTACGAGCATTCTTCTTCTTTTTTTTTCTTTTGCACAAAATTTCCTAAACAACCCAACCTTTTATCAATTTGGCCAACTACATTTCCCAATTCAAAACAATTCCAAATCTGAATCTCTGAATTTTCGCTACACCTGCTTCCGTCAAAATTCTGCGCATCTCTTAATTATTTCCAAACCCCTGTTTCAAAATATCTTCCCTCATAACAATCTCAAAGCTCCACTCCAGGGGGAACTCACAAAATACCTGTCTGCCTCGTCAGACACACAAAAAAAATAATCTATCTCTTAGTTACTCTGCCTCCACGGCGAGACCCAGAGAGAGATCATTTTCAGTCGACACGGACCACGACAAGTCCGAAACAATATCCATGTATCCAATAATTGGTATCAACAACTTCCACAAAAAAAAAACGGCCTGATTCTACCAGCGTCGAAAATATCGATTCTCCCAACTTCACAAATATCGATCCCACGCTCGGGAGACTCCAACAAAAAAAAGAAACAAAAACTTCCAATCCACAAGTTCAAAACATAAAAACCTGCCCCAAAAGTCTTAACTACAGATATGCACAATTCTTGGACAAACCACCGATATGTGGGATTCCAGATCCTGGACTGAAATTCTAATTTTCAATCATCACTTGTCCGGACCACTAACAAGTTACTACAAATTTTTACTCACAAAGACCTATTTACTATAAAAAATTTCATTCATGAAAATATTGTTTATCATTGCTGTTTATCATATGCGCGACACAATGACACAATCCCCTGTCCATACAGCGGGCATCAGCATTTCCTTTTGTTTTTCTCTCCCTCACTTCGATACAATATTGCACATAGCAGTAATCAATTTTTATCAAGAGATCTCACATTTTTTAAAAATTATTTCCGATTTCATACTTCTAGAAAGACCCTTGTCATTAAATCTAATCTTTCACTATTATAATCAACCCTCTTTTTCCACGAACCCAAATTAATTTATAAACAGAGAGATAGAGAAGTATTTTGAACGAGCGACTTACTTACAGTTCCTTTTTTTTTCTCTTTCTCTTGCTGGTTTGTTCTACTTTTTCTCTTTTTTTTTTTCTTTCTATTAAACATGATGCAGTTTCTTCCTTTGGAACCCAGTGCATAACCATATCATGATGATATGTCTGGTTTTCGGCACCAAATCAATATATGTTATATTCTCATATACGCATATACATCTACATACATGCAGAATCATAACGACACAATGATAACAACGAGCGAAGACTTCTTTAAAAAAATATATACCTCTCACTTTATTGCAAGGGTTCGAAAAGGGTTTCTCAAGGTTTGCGTGTGAGAAGGTGCTGGAGACCGAACAAAACTGCAATATATTGACCCCTACTCTTATGGCCGTCAGCGTTGTGTCTTTCTCGTTCTCCAGGGCTGCTCAACCAGAGGCTCAGGGGCTCAGCTTTCTGCTGAGTGCTGGCTTTCTCTAGTACATCTTGTCACCAACTTCTCTGGACCCCAACTCATCAGGGGCCCCAAGGGCCCCTTCGGCCTAATGTGGCTTTCCCTACCACATCTCGTCTATATCTCCAACTGTTCTCTAACTGTCTTGACAGAGTTATATAATAGTTCAACGTCCACTCAATCGCCCATTCAATCCTTGGAATGGCATGTTTGATCGTCATCAAGTGGAAATAACTGTCATGCAGTTCAGAGGTCACTCTCTTCCGGTGCATCAGTCTATGAGTGTATTATGGGATTTTTTCCTTGTCCCATTTTGTTAGCCAGGTCCACCTACGCGATTTTTCCTCATAAGTGCCATCGGAATGTGTCACTTCCTTCCGGTACATCACTTTGGAATGGCAAGTTTGGGCGGGTCGAAGGTCAAAATACAACATGAAGTCAAGGGTGACCAGAAGGCTTCTTTTAAATAGCTACTACACCAAAGTGTAGGGGAGGGTGCTTCTCCTTTCCCTGGATTGCTCCACTTTACCCTTGATACGTACCTTATATTGCTGAGTGTTAAGCAAGGAGGTATCAAGTACCATTTTTAAAGTCTTTGGTATGACTCGACCAGGTATTGAACCCAGATCTCCCGGACCTTTGGCGAACACTCTACCCACTTGGCCAAGGAAGTAAGTTTTCATTAAATTTTGATTAAAAAAAAATAGAATATGTTTGAAGAGAATATACCCTATGATTTATTCAAATTTATGTTTTATTTAAAGTTACCTAAAAAATTATATTGATTGGTAATACTTATATCAGCAGATTATTTTAACCTTGCTCCAGTAACCAGTCTAGGAGAAAGTCAAATTTGAATTCAATACATCTGTATAAAGCTTAAAAATTACTGTGAGTCGCATTCTGCTTGTGGTTGTGAAGATGGGTAATTATATACTTATGAGGTGACGATAAGATGTAAGGAAGAGACATGATGGATACCGGTACGAAACGGAGTTCGAATTTCGGACCGTTGGCACTTACATCATACTAAACAGACATACATGCATCCACTTCGCCCTGGTTACAAAGCCCAGTCGGCTGGGGTTGTACAATACACCGATTGCATCTCTGCGGAAGGGTAAAACTCCCCATTAAGTGTCCTCGATATTACAAAGTGTCCTCGATATTACGCTGAACAATCTGACAGTGAGACTCAAGTAATGCTAGAGCTTTGAGGAATGCAGAGTACTCCTTTAATGCCGACGCTCCAAAGTCCATTCTGGCCCAGAGTGATATCAATGGATCAAATAGAATTGCTTGACATTTAAACAGTGTATAAACAAATTGAATCGTTTGAAAGAGAACCGTTTGTTCATTTAATTGTGTGTACACAAATGAATGATGTTGATTTGAATTGTTATGAATACATAACAATACTTGGAACCATATAACCGTATTTACCACCCCCTCCGCTTGGGCAGGATATGACACAAGGTCAATTTTTAAGCGGAGTTTAACAGGTTTGAATTCAGAGTTTTCCTTCTCTTAGACTAGTTTCCTCACCAAGGCTGAAGAACCAAGTCTGTCCTACTATTTACTCATAGCTGGAGGGAGAATAATTGGATTCATACCTTTCCTAAGGGTATTCGTGCTATGTGAAATGCAATCAGTCTATATAACACATAACAGTATGCAAACCAATGTTTAATGTTGAATAGAATAATCAGTTCCATTTCAAACAATTCAGTTTAGCATGGGTATCCAGTTTGATTGTCGAAAACATTTCTATTTCAAGCAATTCAGTTTATTCAAACAGTTCTAATTCAAACAATTCAGTTTAGTAAAAGTATAAATTTGGTTTACGCACAGTTAAATGTCAAAGCATTTCTATTTTAAGCAATTCAGTTTAGCGTAAGAACAGTTTCAATGTCAAAAAAAGTTCCATTTCAAACAATTCAGTTTATCATAAGTACGCAGTTCAGTTCTATTTGATCCATAGATTGGACTCTGTTAAGAGCTACCACACTGGGTCAGAGTGGACCGAAGAGCGATGGCATTGAAGGGGTTCTCTGCATTCCTCAAAGCTTCAGTAGCATTGGAACCTCACCATCAGCTTGTTCAGTGTCAATATCAGGACACTCGTTGGGGAGGTCTTACCTCTCCGCAGTGATGAAGTTGGTATATTCTACAGTCCCAGCCGATTGTGTAAAATAGTAAATATGGTTATTTGTTTTAGATGGCAAAACCATTTAACTGTGTTCCAAAAAATATGAGCTCAGGCTCGTTTAAAAATGTCATCAACAAAATATGTTAACAAATACTATATATTTAATATGTATGTATAAACATGATTTGGCATTAGATAACCTACAATGATTGATATGCCATAAAATGAAACCAAACCTAACTACGAATAAAGACCAGGGAAGTTGTCACTCTTTACACACACTGCATCTCTGCTGAGTAGTAAGGCCCCTCTTCCCGCAAAAATTGTTTAGCTATAATGGTGCAGTTTCATTCCTTGTGCTTTGAGTAATGTGAAGTACCTCTTTATTACCCTACTTCCTAGTCCACTCTGACCCAAAGTTGCAGTTGCTGTTAAGGTCTTTTCTATGGTTCAAATAGAACTGGTGTCCTGGGTATGACACGAAACTGCATTTGACGGTGAGGCTCCAGTCCAAGAGCTCTGGGATATGTGGAGTATCCTTTCATTGCCATCATTCCTTGGTCTACTCTGAACCGGAGAAATATTAGTACCTCTTAGGCTTTTATCTATCCGTCAAAGGGAACTGTTTAACCATTTAACTCTGTGCAAACAAATAACTGTTATTAAATTGAATTGTCAGTGTTACATAATAATAGTTGAAGTCATTTAACTGTGTGCAAACAAATGAGTAATATCGAATAAAATTAGTTGAGTTAAATAGTAATACTTCAAAGATTTTAACTGCGGGCAAATGATACTATTCCTGTTTGAAAGCAATAATTTAAGTCATTTAACTGTGTGCAAACAAATCATCAATACTAAATATAATGATTTGTGTTTGATAATTAATATCAAATGGAATTGTTAGTGTTCGATAGCAATACTTAAAAACATTTAACTGTATTTAAAAAAAGAAGAAAAATAAGCTCTGGCTTATTCTGAATCTTACCAAATAACCGTCAAGGCTTGATATCGCAAAAAAAACCGACCAACCAACCAACTAATTGAAGATTACTCTGACGGAAGAAGGCCAAGACTATCGAAAAGAAGTTGAGTTGTGTTGACAACTCAGTTCCGTAAAAACGTAAAACCTCGCACAACTTAAAGCACAGATGCGATCCCATACTCCACAGGGAACACACAGAAACCAATGAAAGGAAACTAATGATATCAGGTGGGTGAAAAACTTGTTTTGACTTCCATGTTCACTTAAAAAAAATCACCTTTAAAAAAATAAAAAGAAGCAGTAATTCGTAGCCTATTATCAACAGAAAACCTACCTCTCCATTCTGGAGGTTAAAGGTAGGTGAACACATCTTCACACACAGACAGACAAACACACACACACACACACACACACACACACACACACATATATATATATATATATATATATATATATATTATGGGTTAAACAGTATAATATATAAATATATATCTACAGCTATCTCTCTCTCTCACTCTCACTCTCTCTCTCTCTCTTTCTCTCTCTCACTTGCTATATATATATATATATATATACTTCGGTTTTCTGTGAAACGGGAGTGACCATGGTTTAGTGACTCACATGTTAGACTGTGATATCACAGTAAGCTTTTTGGAAGTCCAGTCGCGATATTTCGTTCACTTTTAGATTAATACCCTCGGGTAAAGTATAAATTCCATTATCCACCCACCATCAGTTATGTCTTGATTGCACCACTTTTGTCATTCTAAAAGAAAGGCTTAGGCGTTAAAAAGAACCACGAAGGTTGATAAGCTATTAAACAAATAGGCGAAACCAAAACTGGTTTTTTTCTCTTGTTATTTCATACAAAAAAGAAAGATCTAATAAGAATAAGAATAATCCAAATTTGACTATCCTACCAAAGAGAATATGCATAAACCAAAATCCATCCTAGAGAATGATTGCTCAATCGGCTGGGGCAGTAGAATACACCGACTGCATCTCTGCAGTAGAATTGGAGCTCCCCCGCCCCCGACCAAAGGAATGTCCTAGATATGACATAAACAATCTGATGGTGAAGTTCCAGTAATGCTGGAGCTTTAGGGAATGCGGAGTACCCCTTCATTGCCATCACTCCCAGGTCCACTCTGGCCTGGAGTATACCATATTAAACAGAAAATGTAAATAGATGTTACATTTCTCAAGTACAAAGCAATACCTTTGTTTCTTTTAATACGAAAATTTATTTTCTGACCGCAACATTTCACACCGCAGTCGTCTCTGAAACAAGAGAGAGAGAGAGAGAGAGAGAGAGAGAGAGAGAGAGAGAGAGATGGTTCGGTTTGGTTTCTTTGTTTAATGGCATATCAACCTTGGTAGGTTATTTAATGCCAAAGCTATTCTTCTAGAAGAACAGTGGTGGTACTATTCAACCCATTGCTGGGAGGATAAGGGTGTTCGTACCTTTCCCAAGGTTATTTGCCTGAAAGTGAACGTAATAGCATGACTGGAGTACGAACTCGCTGACTACGATCCCGCCGTCCATCGCTTTAACCATTACACCACGAGGACACCCTCCCCCAGAAAGAGATATAGAATGAAAGATATCAGTTGTTATATAAAAGTAAAGTTGGCAACCATAGTCGAAGGTGACCCGAACGCTCCCTTTTCAATAGCAACTACTTAGAGGTGTAGGGAGGGCGTTATTCTTTTTTAAGGATTGCTCCACTTAATAATTGATATGTATGTCGTAATGCTGAGTGTTAAGCAAGAATGTATCAAGTACCACTTTTAGAATTTTAGGAATGACTCTACCTTGGATTAAACCTCGGTCCCTAGGGTCTTTGACAAACACTCTTACCACTATGTCAAAGTCTCTTTCGTGAGAGACGAACGATCAAGACGCCGATTTCGCTATTTTTGCTCCGAACAAACCCTGCCTCGATGGACCCGAATATCTCCGACGCAGCTTCGACCCTCTGCTTCCGTCTCTGAATTGAACTAACTGATCTGCTTATATCATGTATTAATTATCTCCTCAGCTAATGATGAGAAAAACTCGTGTCATTAAAAACCTTCCATAAACCTGTTATATAAATCAGCTGTCATTGCATTCAATATGCTTATTTTAAACATCCTGTTTGCAGCGGCTTTCAAAACAAATCATTATTTTGACAAGAGCTGATTTCTGGTCGTAGCACGCGCTCTCGTGCGATCTTCGAATGCAACCTACACTTCAACTCAAAGTTTCTTGCAAATTCACAATCTGTTACTAAAAATAGAATAATTCATTAAATTGTTAATTATTATAGAATTTTTTAGAATTTTGAAATAAAAACGGATCACTTAATCTTGTCCAGCGCACAAGATTTAGTGCTGATTAACATAACAAAACTTGTCGCCTTGAAGATAAACAAATACTAGGACCTTGCTAGAGAACTAAAAACGCCATGGAACATGGAGGTTACTGTGATACTACTTGCATTTGGTGAGCTTGAAATGGTCTCCGAAACCCTGTTTAAGAAACTTGAAGAATTGGAGATAAGAGTAAATATTGAGAACCTTCATACCACAACATTCCAAAGATCATCTAGAATACTTATAAGAGTTCTGAAGACTTGAGGAGACTTGTTGTCTCTTGGCCTCCATTGAAAGAGCATCAGTTAAAACTAATGTGAAAAACTCGAAACAATTGAAGGGAAAACAGATAATACGCCACAAGATAGCAAGTGTAGGTTATTTTGTGATACGAAACGATTAGTCACATAATGAGCAAATAAGCGGAAAGGGAGTTTAAGACTTGACACGACTGGATGGGGAAAGTGTTTGACTAGGAATTGTGCAAGAAATTAAAATTTGACCTTGTACGAAACAGTACATGTACGAACCAGAATCTGCCTAGGAGAATTAAGTAAGTAAAGTTTGCGACTTTAGTCGAGGGTGACCCGAAGGCACCCTTTTCAATAGCTACTACACCAAGGTGTAGGGGAGGGCGCAACTCTGTTACTTGGATTGCTCCACTTTACCCTTGATTCTCACCTTATAATACTGAGTGCCCGTGGTGAAATGGTTATCGTCGTAGGAAATGAACACGGTGACACGAGTTAAAATCCTGGACGAGACTGATTGGATTTCACATAGCACTAATACCCTTTGGAAAGGTATGAATCCAATAATTCTCTCTCCAGCTATGGGGAAATAGTAGGGCAGTCTAGTTTCTTCAGCCTTGGTGAGGAAACTAGTCTAGGAGAAGGAAAACACTGAATTAAAACCTGTAAAACTCCGTTCAAAAATTGACCTTGTGTCATATCCTGCCCGAGCGGAGGGTATGGTAAATGTGGATAATACTGAGTGCTAAGCAAGGCAGCATCAAGTACCATTTTTTAAAAATCTTTGGTATGACTCGACCTGGGATTGAAACCCGGTCTCCCAGATCATTGGAGAACACTCTACTCATTAGGTCAATGGCCCGGTTGTTTGGGATTTAGGGATACAAACATATCACTTAATCCAAGCCAGAAGACCAGACTTAGTGATAATAAACAAGAAAGACAAACTAAAACTGCCGTATAGTTTACTTTGCCGTCCCTGCAGACCATTGAGTGAAAATCAAAGAAATAAAAAAAGAGACAATTACATGGACCTTGCAAGAGAGCTAAAAAAGCTATGGAACATGAAGGTGATGGTGATACCAGTTGTAATAGGTGCACTTGGAACAGCCTCCAAAGGCTCGGATAGGTGGGCTAGAAGAGTCGGAAATCGGAGGACGAATCGACACTATTCAGACGACAACATAGTTAAGATCAGCCAGAATACTGAGAAAAGTCCTACAGACTTGACGGGACTTGACGCTTCTCTGAATGCAATGGAAGACCATCAACGTTAGCTGACGTGAGAAGCTCCCAAGAAAACTTGCCGAATTGTGGATTTTGCCGTCTCGACAGACCATAGAGTAAAATTGAAGGAAAGTTAAAATAAGAGATAGTACCAAGAGCCAGTACCAAGGTTAGGAATTGAAAAAAAAAACAAACTTGGAACATGAAAATGACAGTGAAACCAATTGTAATCGATGCGTTCGGTATAGTTCCTAAAGTACTAGTATAAGGATTGGAAGAATTGGAAATAAGAACACGAGTGGAGACCATTCATACGACAGCATTGTTAAGATCTGCTAGAATACTGAGAAGAGTCCTGGAGACTTGAAGAGACTTACTATTCCTCAGACTCCATTGAAAATCTATCAGCTAAAGTTGGTGTGAAAAACTCTCAAAAGAGTCAAATAAAAATTGAAACTTTTCTCATAGTAGCACAAATCAACGCTATGTGAACAAACTACGTAAAAGCAAAAATAGATAAGACGCAACAAAATAGCAAGTGTAGGTTATGTGATGATAGAGATGAAACCAACAATCATATAATTAGTGAATTCTGAAAATTAGCGCAAAAAGAATATAAGACTAGATATGACTGGGTGGGCTAAGTGATACACTTTGGATCGTGCAAGAAAATGAACAAGTGGTTTATTCACAACCTGGAATCCGTCCTGAAGAATGAGACACACAAACCTCTCTGGAATTTTGAGATACAAACGGGTCAACTAATCTCGCCCAGACGACCAGACTATATGATAGTTAACGAAAAAAAGAGAACCTGCTGAAAAGTGAACTTTTGCCGTCTCGGCTGATCATACCGTAAAATTGAATGGAGGTAAAAAGAGGGATAAATATCTGGACCTTGCGAGAGAGTTGAAGAAACTATAACATAAGAAATGACGGTCATACCAACGTTGCATATTGGCCCTTGACCGAGCTGTCAATCAGAGATGCACTATTTTAAATAAGCGGACGCAGTCACGAAAGTTGTGGGAGTTATGAAATAATATGTGTAGATGCCTGCTAGTCAGATGGAGGGGTTGGAGTCAGTGAGGCCTTGAGACAGAGCCAGTTTGCAGTCACTGACAGTGCCTCGCTGTAGCCTGTGCCCCACACCGGGCCTTCGGTTGAGCATCCCCTGCCAAGAAGCAAAAGAAGTCATAACTAGGGTCTTAAAGATAACAGAATGTGCTATGGTCAAGAGAATAAGTAATGAGTCAATAGAGTAATACGTCTTGTCTCCTTCCGTCGTCTGTCTCACACACCACAGAAGCATCAACCCCTTTTCGGGAATAAAATGTGAGAGTTTTATTCTTTTAAAGAAGTGTCTTCCTTCATTATTTCAATAGCTATATAACACCAATTGTAATTGGTGCACTTGGAACGATCCTCATTGGACTGGTAAAGGGACTAGACAATTTAAAAATCAGAGGATAAGTAGAGACCATCCAGACTTCATCATGACAAAAATAGTCCAGAATACTGAGAAGAATCCTGGAGACTTGAGGAGACTTGCTGTCACTTAAACTCAAGAGGTAAAACACTACTTAACACTAGTGTGAAAAAGTCTTGAAGGAAGAAAATAATAATAATAATGCACAAGGATTTTCACCCATAGATAGTATTGACAGATCGCATATTACAGCAACAACAATATCAACAACAACAAATACAAAAGAAGATAACTCGCTAGCATTGACGGATATGTGTGCACACAGCAAAAAATGAAATAAAAACAAAAAAAAATAGTTTGAGGAATTTTCAAACAAAAAAAAAGAAAGGTTAATCACAGCAGCCAAAAACAGTAAAAACAAAAACAAATGTAACATTAGGATAAACAGGAAATCAAATTATTGAAGAGTAAGAATTTTAAAAAATGGGTAGAAAAACCCAACTATAGGAACAAACTAAGAAGAGTGTGGCGTGAGGTGGACATGGCTACGTACAGTAACTTTTAGAGAAAGACGTAATGATTATTATCAGCATCCGAAAAATCTTGAGAGAGAGAGAGAGAGAGAGAGAGAAACAGACAGACAGACAGACAGACAGAGATGGAGACACAGAGAGAGCATATGAGGAAGCAAATTCATGTAAACTGACCTAGGAAGAATACTAGATTAGCAAAGACAGGTTAATCCGTGTGTATCTCAAAATGCCAGCTATATATATATACATATATATATTCTCATTCTAGTTACATGGCCCAGTTAGCGAGGGCTGCAGAATATACCGACTACATCTCTGAAGAAGATTAAATTCCCCCAACGAGTGTCCTGAATATATGACTCTAAACAATCTGATGGTAAGGCTCCAGTGATGCAAGTGTTTGGGGAATGCGGAGTATCCCTTCCAAGGTCGACTTTTGCCCGTCGTAGCACCTGATAGGGTCGTATTTATGGGTCGACTAGAACTAAACTGTGTACTTATGCTAAACTGAATTGCTTGAAACAGAACTGTGGTTACATTTAAACTGTGTACTTATGCGAAGCTGAATTGTTTGAAATAGGTCTACTTTTACATTTAACTGTGTGTAAACAAAAAACTGAACTTATGTTAAACTAAATTGTTTGAAAAAGAACTGTTTATATGTATAAAAATGGATTTGGTATTAAATAACCTACAATGGTTAATATGCCATAAAACCAAACCAAGCTAAACCATCCACTCAGCTATGGATAAATAGTCTTATCCTTGATATGGCAACAAGCAAAGAGCAAAAAATATGAATTCGAACCAGTTAAACTTCGCTTAAAAACTGACCCTGTGTTTCATCTTATGAATGCTGTGGGATTGTGTAAATATATATATATACTCCCCACCGTGGTTTGAGTACTCCTGTGGCGATTTTGCCGGGGTCCACACAAGCTGAAACGCAATAGATTTTCTCAAGAATTGAACACTCCCCGTAGCCGATAACATGCATGTAAAAAGATATACGTAAAACATACTTAACTAATGAAGAGAATAACGATGGTTCTGAGGTAAGATATTCAGCTGACTTTACCTCAGTCGAGTTTTGACCCCAACTTGAAGCACCTCGCGTGGCTAGCCATTCTAAAAAGTTGTGATCCAACGAAACAGTCTCTCTATGGATTACTATATATATATATATATATAAAGTGTGTGTGTGTGTGTGTGTGTGTGTGTCTTCACAGTTCAATATCAATGAAGAATTAATTATCTGCGCACTAGTCTAACTGATAGCTTTTTCTTGGTCCCAGTTTGTTAATTATGTATTTTTTACCTTATAGAATGATGACATACGAAGCCTTTGGTTTCTTTGTTTTATGGCATATCAACCTTTGTGGATTATTTACCGATAAAACCACTCTTGTAAAACAATAATGGTACTACTTAACCCATGGATACGAAGCCTTTGTCGGTTGGTACCATCTGTTCTGTTCAAATGGAAAAATATGGCAACCATGTCACGTCATAAATTGACTTCCTATTTTGAATCTCATGTGCAAAAGAAAAAAATCCCCCCAAAACAAAAACAATGGTACATGATGTTCAATAAATCTTTTGACAGTCACAAAAACTAGGGAATCTGGTTGTGTTTTTTTAAATTCTATGTATTTATCTATTTATTCATAGATTCAAAATTTACATATATATATATATATATATATATGAAGAGTAAATAAGGAATTGTAACCCGACAATATGTATAAAAACTGATAACAACGATCCAAGTGGAAGGAATGATTTATTGAGAGGTCGACACTATAACGTTTCGGTTCTACTGAACCATCATCAGGACCATGAGGGGTGATATTAACAATTTTAAGTTAACGATGGATATTTAGAAATGTGAAATATTTCACATTTCTAAACATCCATCGTTAACTATTTATTGAGAGGTCGACACTATAGCGTTTCGGTTCTACTGAATATTTCACATTTCTAAATATCCATCGTTAACTTAAATTTGTTAATATCACCCCTCATGGTCCTGATGATGGTTCAGTAGAACCGAAACGCTATAGTGTCGACCTCTCAATAAATCATTCCTTCCACTTGGATCGTTGTTATCAGTTTTTCTACACACACACACACACACACACACACACACACATATATATATATATATATAATGTTTATCGTCGTTGGAAATAGACAAAACAACCTGAGTTCAATTCATTGACGAGTCAGTTTGTGCTAATACCGTGGGAAATTGTATGAAACTATTTCCCGTCCAGCTATGGGGAAATAGTAGGGTACACTGTGCTTTTTTAGTCTTGGTATGCTAACCGGTCTAAAAAGAAAAATTCAAACGTTAAACTCCGCTTAGAATATTGTCACATCCTGCCTGTGCGGAGGGGTTCGTAAATATACATACATGTTTGTGTGTGTGTGTGCGCGCGCGCTTATGTCTGTCTGTGCGTGTTAAGTTTCTGGACGTTCCTATGGCAGAAAAACACAAGTAAATTCACAAGTTAACAATCTATACAGTATCAGACCACCCCTAGTAGAAGAAGTGGGATAGTCCAATCCAAGTCTTATAAGAAGGAAGGCACAAAGATCTGGGACACTACCAATAGAGTTGGGCACCTCAGGTGGTGTAATGGTTAGCAAAGTAGACTAGCAAACCTACACGAGTGAGTTCGATTCTCATTGGGTGCCCCATTCATGCGGCCTTGTGCTACATCTAAGCAAAAAGCTTAGTAAATTAACACTACCAATAGAGTTACGTTACAATAACATTTTGAATATACTTGGAGACAAACGTGTTAACAGTTCAGCTACTTGGAAAATACGAACACAGAAAACGACAGTGATAATTTATGAATAAAACAAGTGATATTTTTGGCAATTTCAAAAAATATGTAATATCAAGGTTAAATAGAGAAGTTGACAGAAGAAACATATCAGACAAGTGATTATTTAACTGCTGCAAACGCAGCATTCGCTTGTCATACTTCCATTTAGAGAACAACTGTTCACGGCAGTATGTAGTGCTAAACGAGTTTCCAACTTGTTAGGTCAGGGCGATTAGGATGAAGAATCGCCCAGATGTAAGCTCGCAATTCTCATAGAAATCGAGGATGAGGCAAGCAAGAAACTAGGACTTTAAATCTCCAGAATATTGAACCTCGATAAGTTCCGTCTGCTATTGTAGTAGTAACTCTTCCCAGACAAAATAAAAAAGTGGGAAGAAAATTTTGAAAGTTGGGCAAAGGGCTGTGTAGATAGGCTTCAATAGCTGTATGTAGCTCGTTTACCGGAAGAGGCGTGGTTTAGAGTACGTCACTTTTGGCCTTTACCATACGAAGTAAATTATTGTAAATAACTTTTGATGAACTTTGGCGGAGTAAAGATTAACGAGTCGGTCTTGCAAACTTTCATTATTGCGTTTATTATTCAGTCCCACAAAAACACGATTGATCGGAGCTGGGATTTTAGCATAGAACCGTGCAAGGTTATACAGTGTCCCAAAATACACATCTACCCTCTTCACGATACAAATGTTATCAAAAGGAAGGACACTAACGTTGTCAGAACGTGGCAGAAGACAGGTCTGAAAGTAATAGGTCCTTTTCGAACATCGGTTGCTCTAGAAGGGTTAGAGAGTCTGTCTTCCCAACTGTTTTACCCACAAATGTGGTCGCGGAGATATAGATGTCTTTCCCATTGAAATGAGCACCAAGTAAAACGCGTCCGGAATTTGAATATGTTGATTTTCTTTGACAATAACCGTTATGATATGTGCGCCTCCTTCTTGCATTTTATTATTGCAGATATATGATATTCACTTAACACAGTAAATTTTGGACCTTGTGCCATTTAAAGCTTGGTCTTGATGATTTGGGTGGTCTGTTCCATTTCTTGGGCTTTAAATCATTAGCTTTCCGTGTGAAACTATATACGGGCTTAACTCTATGTGAGAGCCTGTATGTGAATGTGTGCGCGCGCAGGTGTATGGTTGTGGGTTAGTCATCGGTATACATATGCGTAAGAATGTGTATGTGTGTGTATATGTAGGGGTCTGGAAATAGGAATGTTTACTTCTCCATATACGCAGAAGGTCAACCTGAGGACAGTCGGAAGAACAGCGTCAGTCGGTTACTAAGAAGAGGTAATAGTGTATGTTGACCTTCGACCCGGCCAAACATGCCATTCCAAAGTGATGCCCTGGAAGGAAGTGACACATTCCGATGGCAGTTATGAGAAAAAATCGCATAGGCGGGCTTTGCTGATAATATGGGACAAGGTAAAATCCCATGGTACACTCATAGACTGATGCACCGGAGGAGAGTGACCTGTGAACTGCATGACAGTTTTTTCCGCTTGATGACGATCAAACATGCCATTCCAAAGATTGAGTGGGCGATTGAACTATTATATAACTCGGTGGAGACAGGAAGTCAGTTAGTTGGAGATCAGATGAGTTAGAGACAAGATGTGGTAGAGAGAACAGCACTCAGCAGGTATCTGGGCCCTCGAGCCTCCGGGTGAGCAGCCCTGGAGAACGAGAAAGACACAACGCCGATGGCCATAAGAGTGGGGGTCAATATGTTGCAGTTCTGTTCGGTCTCCAACTCCCTCTCACGCACACAACCCTTTCAAATAAAGTGAGAGGTATATTTTTCTAAGAACTGTGTCGCTCGTCTTCATTGCATCAATATGTATTCTGCATGTATAGGTGTATATATGCATGAATATGCATGTGAGTATACAACAGTAACAGAGAGACGCCGGGGTCAGTTAGAAGACAGGGAAAAAGGGGTAATCTGCCACCGGAAGTGAGTAAGAGACTCACACAGGATGACAGAGAAACAGACGACATACACTTAGCAGAGAGGTCAATCAGAGTAGGTACACGACCTGGGAGAAGAAGTCACTCGGCTACTAGACCATAGATACTGAGACGAGCCGAGAAAAATACAGATGCAGAAGAGATGGGGCGGGGAAAACGAGAGAATGGAGAGCAGATATAGCAGACATGTAGATAGGCTGAGAATATATTTTTTGTTAAAGGGTTTCATCGCGAAGGGTCATACAAGCTTCTCCTCAAAAATATTTATTCAACATTTTGTTTTCACCTTGTTTCTTTCTATGTGCAATTGTCCCGGATATTCATTTCAATTTGCAGAGGAATCAAAGACAACAAAGTGGTTAGAAGATCGTGCAGCCGAAGGTTTTCATCCCGGAAGTGTATGTCCGGTCGTATATCTTGTATAAGTCAGTTGCAGTGATAGCTATTTGTAATTATTATTGTATTGTCCGGCCGCGAGGTTTTTCAGTTAGCTGAAATCTTTCAGCGGAAATGTTAGTCCATTTGGAAAGTTCAAGCGAGTGCGGCTGGGACCAGGATATGGGACCTGTCATTTCTACTGAGGAAGACTTAATGTAAACAAAACAGATTCATGTCTGGTCACAAATCTGATTGAGTAAATGAAAAACAAGGTAAAAATTTGGAGACACGTGTGGGATGACGCAATAACTTAAATAGAGATGACATCACTCTACTGATATCTTAAAGATCGAACAGTATATCTGTGTAATATATTCAAGATACGATTAAGTGAAATATACAGATATACGGATGTGTAGAATATACGGATATGTAAAACGTTCATATGCATAGGAATCCCGAAAAACGCTCGAAACACTGACGACTCTCGGTAGTTCAGGTGCGAAACTTTTATTACCTTCTTGACTTTTAGGTTTTTCAACACGAGGAGAGAGAGAGAGAGAGAGAGAGAGAGAGAGAGAGAGAGAGAATTTTTACTATGCTAACTGTTCCATCTGACCCCACCATGCGCAGTGCATCACGTAGACCCAACAGGCCTGGCCTCGCCGAGGCTAAAAAATGAACTCGCTTCGCCCAGGTCCGAATCTCAACTAACTGCTTTTTTTCAAAAATCACCCAAAATCCTCAGCCCATCGCTTCAGGGCATGATGTTATTCACATCCCCAGTCACATCTCCTATCCGGAGTTTTTATTATGACATATGTGATTGTCACATGCTCCCCGTGCGAGTGTGAGCACCTGCGCTCAATGTGTGTCCCTACCCGTGCACTAAGCCGAATAGTTCTAAGCCTAACTAAACCGAAAGATAAGATATAACCAACGAAAAATGATAATATAAAAAAAAATCCTTCCGCAATTATATAACATCTGGATATTAAAGCGATAACTTTTTATAAAGATATTTAACATATTACTGTTACATCAATTCATTCCAATAAATGGTTGTTAATTGTGACTGAGAGTTCTTCTTGTCTTTGAGTTGCTAACTCTTTGGAAGCTTTGTTCCAACGAATCACCCTGATTATCAGAAGAAGTTTCAGATGGATTGTGTCATTCCCTATATGTAGATCTTTTAAACACATCATGGGTACGGAGAGGATTGGTAAACAAACAATGTAAAAATCCATTTGGCGCCGTTATAGGATAAAACCAAAGTAAAATACCGTGACAACTATAGTATCACATTTGGCGCTGTTACCAGGATAAAACCGATTATTATTATCACATTTGATACCACAAATGTCGTGCACAACGGTATTACATGTAGCTTTGTTATCAGCTTTGGTACCGGTATCAGTGTCTAGAACATAGTATTACATATGATTACGGTAGTTGTGACCGTGATATTGTTACTGTAATGCAGTGCCAAGATAGTGTTACAATGGTGACATACAAATCATATTATTACAGTCATCACATTCCGTATCCTCATGGTATTGGTTCGTGAGGTCGTTTGATATCCTTTTACTTTATTGCATTGTCTTTGATTCTTACTCAGTGGCTACACAAGTGGCCTTGTGCCAAACTTAGCTAATTTTTCAAAACAATACTGGTCATTCGAATCATTACTACTGTTGTGAATTCGGTCCTCACTGGTTGCTTCATCGTAGTAAAATTACACTGACCTGAGTGACGTTCCAATCCATTGGGGCTGTAGAATACACCAACTGCATCTCTGAAGAGGGATTTGATCCCACCCAACGAATGTTCTGTATATTACTCTAAATAGTTAGACGGTCAGTCTCGAGTAATGCTCCAACTTTGCTGAATGTGGAGTACTCCTTCAATTTCATCACTCCCAAGTCCACTCTGGCCCGGAGTGGTAGCACCTGAAAGGGTCCTATCTATAGGTCCAACAGGACTTAATGCATACTTATGCTAAACTGAATTGTTTGAATTAGAACTTTGTGACTAAACTGAATTGCTTGAAATGGAAATGGTGTACTTACATTCAAACTGCGTGCGTATGCTAAATTGAATTGTTTGAAATGGAACTGTTTTTGACATGTAAAATCGACTTACACAAAACTGAATTTTTATATATAGAACTATTTTAATATTTAACTGTGTGTAAAGAAATTTTCTTCTTATACTAAACTGAATTAGCTGAATTAGAACTGTTTGAATAAACTGAATAACTTGAAATGGAAATGTTTTTGACAAGTATACTGGGTACCCATGCTAAACTGAATTGTTTGAAATCGAACTGATTATTTGCATAAAAATGGATGTGTCGTTAAATAACCTACAAAGGTTGATATGACATAAAACACAACCAACCAACCAACCAATCTACCAACCAACCAACCAACCAACTCCTATATATTTAATATATATGTATAAAGAGGATTTAGCATCAAATAACCTACAATGGCTGATATGGCATAAAATAAAACCAAACCAAACCAAATTTCAATCCATACATAATGCTATCATTTTTATATGTACTTTGCTACGTGAGTTTACTTCATTCAGCTGTTTGTCTTTTTAAGCAAACTAATAGTAGCTTCGGTTGCCAAACCACGCAGTTAAATATACAGTTAAATATACAATTGTACCTTCACGTTAATTGCCGTCGACTTTCAACGTTTTCAAGTTTATCGTCGATTTGAAGCAATAATTTTCGTATAAATTAGTTTAATTTTCTTTTATTGTGCGATTCGGGAACCAATTTAATAATGTTGCATTAATTGAAATGGGAAAAATTCATGATGTCTTGAATTACATCGATGTTGACTCATCTTGCACCGAGCAGGGTTAAGTTAAGGAAATGACAAGTGGCGTTAATCAAGGTACCTTTGTACGAGATATTTATGCACGTTGACTTTAGCATAACACTTCTATAAATATATGGATAGTGTTGATTAATTTGGTCACGGCTATTTTATTTGTTCATTTCTATCTATCAAGTAGAACTAGTCTCGTCTTGTCAAGTCAAATCTTTCTCTGTCTGTCTATCCGTCTGTCACTCTTCCTTTCGCTCTCTCTCTCTCTCTCTCTCTCTCTCTCTGTGTATATATATATATATCAGTCTGTTCACATTTATCATTCGTTTTCTGTCTCTTCACATCTATCTATCTATCTATCTATCTATCTATTCCTGTGTGTATACATGCATGTATGTGTGTAAGTATGTATTCATGCATGCATATTTATATGAATGTATATATGTATGTATGTACGTATGTCCCTCATCCCGCATGTATGTATCTCATCCCGTAAATATGTATGTATGTATGTATGCGTTTAAATGAATCCAATAAAAAAGTACTGTGTGAACTCAGTTAATTTTCAATTCCATTGATTAAAAAAAATCTATTTACAGCCAGTTACACAGATAGATCTTTCCCTTGTCACATAAACAGTCTTGTAAATAAATGCTCTCTCTCTCTCTCTCTCTCTCTCTCTCTCTCTCTCTCTCTCTCTCTCTCACACACACACACACACACACACACACACACACAAATACGATCACAGAAGTATGAACACATAAAAGCATGAACCGAAGAGTATACAAACACGGACATGCGCATATAAAGACGCGCATGCGCATAGACACGTTCACATGCGCATGCGCATTTACTCGTCACCAACTTTTCCTTCCTTTTTTTTCACGGACAGGCAGATTTCCGTTCTCATCAACCGCCATTTTATATTTAGCCCTGACCTTTACAGGTTTTTTTTTCTTGCTATCCGAAAATATTTTTCACTTGACTTTTATCTTTTATTCTGTTTCGATTTTATTTCGACTTTTCCAACCCATAAGATTTCTTTTTATTTTGGGTCTGGGAGTGAGGAGAGATATCGCATTCTCCATTTTTCCTCCCCCTCTCCAAGAATTCAGTTCGTAAATCCAGTCTGATTTTAAGAAAAGGTCGTTTAAATTATTTATTGAAGGTATTAAGTTCTTTTTAAAGTTCAACAAACAGGCAGTGGTTTAACCGAATTAAAGGGGAGCCAAATATTTTCTGGAAAAAAAATGCTTACAATTCTTTATAATTTATCTTAAACTAGACGACAGCGGACCATAATGATATCGATCCATCTATCTAAGAGGAGTTAAAAGAGTTTGATTAACATTGCTTTGTTATTTTCTGGGATATCAAAAAATTGGATGATAACAAAACCCAAAATATTCAGTACAAATACCCCCCAAACAAATTATGCGGATAGTGTCTATGTATGATACTAAACAACATTTGATGGGGAATTTCCAGTCTTAGAGGTTGGGGAATTTAGAATACTCCTTCCTTACTTTTCCTCTCATGTTCTTCTCTGATGGGTAGTGGTAGTATCCGTCAGGGCCCCATTTATGGGTCAAAAAAAAATTTTCTAACATTTACTAATGATTATTATTCGGTATTTCTGTTCAAATTGAATGAATTCGATAGGAAAACTGAGTAAATAGAATTACTTTCGTTAAATAAGACTACTTGAAACCATCTATCTGTGTGCAAGCAAAAGATGAAGATTAGATTTAGTTATAGATGTTAGATAATGTCCAAAAATAATATTCTATTCTTGAATTAATAAATCAAATTGTGTTTTAATCAGTTAAAATGTAATCCCAAAACATCTATGTAGTGCCTTCAATAAGTTTCCAGCCTTCTTTTTTGTACAGGCATTTAAAATTGTCGTGGATTCTTGAAAATTCAGTATGCTATTGCTATATATCGTATGAGATAACTGACCAATTTTTATGATTTCAGCTTCAAATAAACAGCTACAGCAGCAATTAGAATACTCTCTACTAAAGCCTGATTGTCACAGCTGTTGAATTTCAAAAATCCAATCTGGACGTGAGGACACTTTAGAAGAACGATATGCAATAAAATTCTGTTTTAAACTTGGAAAAAATGCCACAGAAACATATAGAATGCTGCAGACTGCTTTTGGAGCATCTTGCATGAATCGAGCATCAGTTTCTGAGTGGTATAAGAGATTCAAGGAAGGCAGGGAATCTGTGAGGGATGATGAGAGGTGTGTGCGGCTTAAGAAAGTCAGAACATCAGAGTTGATTGGCCAAAGGGTTAGGTTTACTATGTTGAGGTTTTAAGGGAGTTCAGGAGGAGGTTCCTCTGGAAGAGGCCAACACTAAAGGTTTTGATACCAGAAAATCTTTGGTTTGGTTTGGTTTCTTTTTTTAATTACTCCCCAAACCATCTTTGCCAAGTCGGCCGGGGCCGTAGAATACACTGTCTGTGTCTCTGCAGAGAGGTAAGACTCAACGAGTGTACTGGATATGACACAAAGCAGTCTGGTGGAGATGATTCAGTTATGTTGGAGCTATGGGAAATGTAGAGTGTTCTTTCATTGTCATCGTTCACAGATCTTCTCTGGTCCTAAGTGGTAGCACCTGATAGCATCCTATCTATGGGTAAAAAAGAACTAAACTACATATATTAAACTGAATTGTTTGAAATAGAACTATTTTGACATTTAAACTTGTGTAAACAAGAAACTGTGCTAAACTGAATTGTTGTGTTGCCTAGTCGGCTTGGGCTGTAGAATACACCGACTGCTTCTCTGCAGAGGGGTAAGACCCTCCCAACGAATGTCCAGGATATGACACTAAAGTATCTGATGGTGAGGTCCCAGTAATGCTGGGGCCTCGGGGAATACGGAGCGCCCCTTCATTGCCATTACTCCCAGGTTAACACCGGCCTAGCGTGGTAGCACCTGTTAGGGCCCTATCTATGGGTTGAATAGAACTAACGGTATACTTATGCTTAACTAAATATCTTGTTTCTAAATATCTTGAACCGTGCTTACATTTGAACTGCGTGCTTATGCTAAACTGAATTATTTCAAATAGAACTGTTTTTTAAAATTGAATCTGTATTTACACTAAACTGGATTGTTTAGCATAAAACTGTTCCGTAACTGTATGTAAACAAAATCTGTACTTTTACTAAACTGAATTAGCTGAATTAGAATTGCTTGACTAAACTGAATAGCTCGAAATAGAAATGTTTGGTTTTTTACAATTAAACTGTACTTACGTTTAAACTGCGTGCTTATATTAAACTAAATTGTTTTAAATTGAACTCTTTTTGATATTGAAACTGTATTTACACTAAGCTGAATTGTTACATGTAACTGCTTGAATAGTTTGAAATAGAAATGTTTTTGACAATTATACTGGGTACTCATGCTAAACTGAATTGTTTTAAATAGAACAGATTATTTACATAAAAATGGATTTGGCGTTAAATAACCTTCAACAGTTGATATGCCATAAAACCCAAAAAAGCAAACCAAACCGAAAGTGAACGAAATAGCGTGACTAGAGTTCGAACTCACTTTCTTCAATTTCACAGTCTAGCTCATTAGCCATAACGCTGCGTAGACTTCCCGACAGAAATCTTTAAATCCAGTTTCTACTTCATCAGAATTGAATGTTTCTTGGCGTAAAAAGTGTCCACATGCTTAAAAAAATGGTAATCGGCCTGTGAAAACCCAGAGAATTTGGTGGATGTAACTCAAGTCTCATATCCTAAGTCAATGAGCTTCTTCAGTGTCATCTGGGCAACATGTGGCCGAGCATTGTCATCCTGGCAACGTGTGGCCGAGCATTGTCATCCTTGTAACGTGTGGTCGAGAATTGTCATCCTAGCAAATGTGGCCGAGCATTGTCATCCTGGTAACATGTGGCCGAGCATTGTCATCCTGCCAACATGTGGCCGAGCATCGTCATCCTGGCAACGCTTGGCCGAGCATTGCCATCCTTGTAACATGTGGCCGAAAATTGTCATCCTAGCAAATGTGGCCGAGCATTGTCACCCTGCCAACATGTGGCCGAGCATTGTGATGAAACAAAATTGGATCCCGTTTATTTACCAGTACCGTTCACATTTTGCTTAACTGAACATGATTTCATCCAGTTTTTGGTAGTAAACTTTCCCATTGATTTCAGGATGTTGTAATGAACAGCATCAATGGCAGACCACCAGGCAGCCACGACAATCTTCTGTTTATGCATTTTCGGTTTTGGAAAGAGTTTGTGTTTCGTTATGATTAAGTCACTGAGCCGATCGTTTACGATTGTCATTTAAGATCAATTTTTCGTCACTATAAGACGACCAGCTCGAACATATATACAGCAGCTCTGTGAGGATACGGGATGTAGCCCTGAAGACTTGCCAGAGGCGATGAACGATAGGGAGAATTGTAGAGGGAGGGTCAGGGTTATCCGTGCCGGCGGCACGACATGAAGATGATGACTGTTACGAGGCCTCATTTCTTCTCAGGTTAAACTGAAAATCAAGGTAATGCCAATGTATTACATCGGTAGCTCTTAGGTTCTCTACAAGTATACCAATAATCTCAGTAATGAAAAAAAAAAAGAAAAGAAAAGAATTTTATTTCCTCAAATTTACATTAAGGAAGGAATGAAGCCTTAAAATTTTATGGGGGAGGGGAAAGGATCGGTCATGTATTTCTATATAGCTATATAGTATTTCAAGGTAGCTGCATTCGTCGACCCATTCAACAGTACAATATATAGACAGTCATCAATCATCAATCACGCAGCAAACACCAAAATACCACATTTGCTCTGTGAAAAGACCTACTTAAAAACCCCAAATGGAATGGATAATTTTATTTACAATATATATTTTATTTACAAGAAAAGAAAATAACTGATTTAAAGAACTCTCGGAAAGTTTTTGAGGCGTTCTACGAGATTCTCGTAACGGTCTTAACATCGTTATATAATAACTGAAGTAAAAAAAAGCAGCGACGCGAGGCAGTTGTTTCTATAATTCCGTTACAGCGACCTCAATACCAGTTTATGTATTGGTTGATGGACTAGAGAGTCCGGACGAAAAAATCCAACCTCCATATCAAAAAGCTGCTTAAAGGATAAACTTGGGGCCTTCAATAGGTTTCCATACTTTTTTTGTTCAGGTATTTAAAATTGGCGTAGACTCTTTAAAATTCAGTATATAATTGCTATACATCGTATGAAATGACTGACCAAATTTCAAATGAGCTGCTACAGCAGCAACTGGAATACACTCTACAAAAGCCTGATTGTCACAGCTGCTGAATTTCAAAAATGCAATCTGGACGTCAGGACACTTTAGAAGAACGATATGCAATAAAATTCTGTTTAAACTTGGAAAAAATGCCACAGAAAAGTATGGAATGCTTCAGACTGCTTTTGGAGCATCTTGCATGAATCGAGAATCAGTTTCTGAGTGGCATAAGAGATTCAAGGAAGGCAGGGAGTCTGTGAAGGATGATGAGAGGTGTGGGCGGCTTAAGGAAGTCAGGACACCAGAGTTGATTGGCTAAAGGGTTTGGGTTACTATGTTGAGGTTTTAAGGGAATTCAGGAAGAGATTCTTAGGGAAGAGGCCAGCACTCTTCAAATCGGGTCTGTGGCATTTCCATGGGGACAATACACCAGTCCACAACTCCATCCTTGTCACTGACTATTTGACCAAGATGGGCATCAAGACAGTTCTTCACTCTCCCTATAGTCCAGACCTTGCTTCCTGTGACTTTTGGTTATTCCCTAAGCTTAGAGGCTGTCGTTATGAGACACTTGAGATGAAAGAGGCTGTGACGAAAGTCATTTACACGCTCACACAAGAGGACTTCCATGGGGGCTTCCAGACATTGTTGGAACGGTACAACAAGTGCCACTGGAGAATACTTCGAAATGGACGAGAGTTTCATGTGTGTACTATCAATAAAAGTGCCCAATCGAAAAAAGTCTGGAAACTTATTTAATTATCCTCGTACTCAGTAAAATCTCATTTTCTGTCTTCACTCACCAGTTCCTTAATTTTTATGTTTGGATATCGCCATTTTCTTTACAAACTCACTGTAACTTATCTATTACTACTTATTGTTCATCTGTCACCTTAGACTGTTTTACAATAGAATTTGTTGTCCTTCTCTTTCTTTCGATTAACTCTGTGGTAAAACAATGAGGCTTCGGTGTTTGAATATTTGTAATATATGCATTAATTAATTAAAATCTCTTTTTTCTTCCTTTTATATAATTTTTTTCATTGTGTTATGCCGGCCTTAGCACTACTCAATAAAGAGATTGATCATTCAAGTTGCACAGGAACCGCATCGAACACATTGTTCTTTGACTTTCACTGGGTTCATGTGGAACCCATTTATTGAGTTCCTTTGCTTTGCTAATTTTTTTGAAATGATCCAATATTATTAAAATGCGGACAACCATTGCCCAGGCATTTCTTTGGTTTTTTCTTGTAGTTTTTGCTTGACAAGTATTTCTAGTTGATGGTCAGCATTTGCAGATGGACATCCTGAAAACAATTTAATTTTCAAGATTCATATCCCTGTTACGGAACTTCTGAAACGAGCGCCGAACTGTCCAATCAAAAGTGAATCCTTCATCCCACGTTCTGTTGACACTGTAAGCTTTTAATCAGCCATCATGACCACCTTTACAGTCATGCAAAAAATGTAAATGCATCACTTCTTTTTTTCATGTTCATGATTAGACCTTCAAAATCAAATTCTGAAAGAAGTGATAAAAAAAACAAATGAGGACACTTTCATCATTAAGAATGTAAATTGTTTTAAAACTTCTGTAAAAATAATGTTTGAATAGAATTTAAACAGTTTATACTAAAATCGAATATTATTTTTCAAATAATCTTATACCTTTTTTAGAATAGAGTCCGCCATCTGGATCTCAATGAAACTGAAATTTCAAACTGGTTTCTGCAATTTTAAGCAACAAAACAGATTTTGGGCTTGTTTAAACACTTGTAAAATGTTCTGGAGGCAGCACCCTACTAGCAGCAGCTGTACCGCCACTTACCACCCATCACGAAAACTAATTAAGTTAGACGAACCAGACTTGCGGAACACAGCTGGAGAAGTAGGGAAGAACTCAGAAGTAATGTACTCATGTGGACCCCCTCACATGGACGGGCAAAGGCAGAACAACCAGCTAGAACCTGTGCCGATACAGGATGTAGCCTTAAAGACCTACCGGAAGCGATGGACGATAGAGAAGGCTGGCGGGAGAAGGTCAGAGATATCTGTGTTGATGGTGAAACATGATGATGATGATGAAAATAATTGGTTCATGTTGTATACTTCACACAGAGGGCCTTAGAATACGATGACTGTGTCCACTGCGGTAGGGTAAGACCCGGTAAAAGTTGTCCTAGATATGACACTGAACTGCATCTGATAAAATTTTGGAGGTTCCGAAAACAAATTTAACTTTATCCTTTTAAATCAAGGGACCCGGTTGCCCTTTCGGCGGGGCTTAGAATAAGCTGATTGTTTCTCCTGCGGAAACCTAAGACAATTCCTAAAGAGTGTCCTAGGTATGGCAATAAAATATATGAGAATAACGCTTCAGTTCTGGAGATCTCCTGAGTGTAGAGTACTCCTTCATTACCATTACTCCCAGGTCGACTATGACTTACAGTGACAGTATCTGTTAGGATACCATATATGAGTAAAATAGATCTAAGAATATTCGAATTCAATTGGACCGTGAGCAAAAAAAAAAAAAAGGAGAAAAACTTTTTAGAAACAAATAGACAAATTGTAAAGATAAATGCACTATGAACCCGATTCCCTAACCTCAAGGCATAAAATAACCTTAGACAAATTGACCTGCTCTTAAAACCAATCAAACGTTCTTGAATTTGTCTCTGGAAACGAAATGTCAGCTGGTTCAAATACTTATCACAAGAAAAAATTTATTGTTCATTATTCATCTTCAGGACCGCTTCAGGCGCCCGGCGATAAACTTTGCCCTTCTAATTACAAGTACTGTATGTAGGGTAATTTTTAATTATATTTACACCCATGTGTAAATGTTTTTATCAAATAATTTAAAACAGTCTCCTCTCGTTCACCATAGTTGTCCACAAATTCTCGGAATCCCAGACAGATGAATAAAAACCATCAATATTTCGATGGCCGTGTCTTTATTAGAAAAGCAGAACTGATATAACAGAGAACAGTTAGGGAAGATTTCAGTCTTTTTTTGGGGGGGGGTTTCATCATGATGAAGCCATTGAGCCGATCAACTATGAGGAATGGAAGGAGACTTTTAAATCAAAATATTAGAAACTCCATATTGAAATACTAATATTTAAAAAAAAATCATCCTGTATATTAAGTTAACTTGGTTTTCATAAAAACTTTGCCAATGAGGTTTAAATTCACTAGTTACTTGTATTGATTTTTGAGACGGGATTTCGAAATATTACCCAACGGTGAAGTATACCAGTACACATGAAAAAAAATGTATAAATATATTTTCAGACTTCTACTAGGGCACATACGTATATATATATATATATATATATATATATATATATATATATATATATATATATATATATATATATGGAGTGACATTTGATCATGCTAGAACTCCACACTTGTTGCCTAGGGAATAAATGTCTACATTTATCTACATTTGTAAATAAGCAAAATATTCTCCTGTTTTCTGTCTGGTGAGTCGAATAAAAAAAGACCTCCAGGCATGGAAATTGTATTTTCGCTGTTAATAATCTTCGCTTTATACGTCCGATGTCAGAGAAATAAATCATCTCCGTCAGGCATTTATCAACATACCTAAAAGCCAACATCACCGACTTTAAAAGTGCACTTATTTATAAGAATTATATAAAATATATACATGCTATATTTTACCAAGACACAATGGCGGTGATATTTACAAGCATGGTTATATGATTATATAAACAAAATATGCAAATCTAAGAGGGGGACAAATTCAATATTCATTGATAAACATGTCTACAAGGATGATCGTAATAATTTATATATAACGTTTTTAAGTGCTAAAATCCTTCTATTGATTAAGATAGGAAGATACAATATTTCTTTTGCTTGAATGAGTGTTTGGCATTTTTTAAAGATGGCATGTCACTGGTATGCCATGGAAATCATTATCTATTTGAATAAATATCTTAAAAAGTCAATTTTATTTAAATTTCTTTACCAGTGAATCCGGGTCGTTTATAATACAAGGGGTGTTCTAAAAGTATTTTGACTGAAACTGTATTTGCCAAGACAAAAATTAACACTGAATGAAACTTTAACTTTCTTGGAAATAGTCCCTTTGATATTCAACAGTCTTCTTTCATTAAGTTTCTTACTGATTAAAGAAACTTGGAAACTCATCTTTTGCTTTGGTTTGTTTGTTGGTATTTTATGGCATATCAACCTTTGTAGGTTATTTAATGCCAAATACATTTTAAAGCAAATAAACAGTTTTATTTCGAACAATTCAGTTTATTACAAAAACACATTTCAACTCTCAAAAACATTTCTTTTTCAAGCAATTCAGTTTAGTCAAACAGTTCTAATTCAAATAATTCACTTTAGTATAAGTATAGTTTTTGTCAAAATAGTACTATTTCAAACAATTCAACTCATCCTAAGTGCAGTTTCGAGGTAAAAAAAAAAACATTTGTATTTCGAACAATTCAGTTTGGCATAAAAAAGCAGTTCCGTTTCAAACAATTCAATACAGTACGTAATTTTAATTTCAAAACATTTCAATTTCAACCAAAGCAGATTATCATAAGCATGCAGTTGATTTTGATTTGACCCATAGATAGGACCCTATCAGGTGCTACCAATCCGGGCGAGAGTCGATCTGGGAGCGATGGTAATGAAGGAGTACTCCTCATTCCCCAAAGCTCCAGCATTACTAGAACCTCACCATCAGATTGTTTAGTGTAATATCCTGGACACTCGTTGTGGGAGTTTTTCTTCTCTGCAGAGATGCATTCTGTATATTCTACAGCCTTAGCCGACTGGGCAACTTTTGGTTTGGCTGGTTTCTTTGTTGAATGGCACATCAACCTTCAAAGGTTATTTAATGCTAGAGCCTTTCTCATTGGACATTTGTCTTACCATTTAACATACAGCTGGATAGATAAGAAAGTTTATGCCTTTGCCAAAGGTTTTATTCCGAAAGTAAACTTATAAACGTCACTTGAGTTCGAACTCGTTTTGTTATGTTTTGACCTTTTGACCCGGCCAAAAATGCCATTCAAGGTGGTGCACCGGAAGGAAGTGACACATCCCGGTCGCTGGAAATCGGAAGAGATTGCGTAGGCGTTGAGGCGTGTCTATATTACTGCGTGGGAGTTTGAAGGTAATATAAGGCCAACGAATTGAGGACAGTGGGAGATAGGCGAGAAGGAGGGCAAGCAGTACAGTGGAAGACGGAAGTAGACACGATGTAGTAGGGAAAGACAGCACACAGAAGAGTTTACTCCAGGTTCCGGTTGAGCAACCATGGAGAACGAGAAAGACACAACGCTGACGGCCATAACTTCGGGGTCAAATATTTCAGTAATGTTCGGTCCCCAGCTACCTCTCACACGCAAACTTTGAGTAACCCTTTTTGAAACCTTACAAATAAAGTGAGAGGTAAAATATTTTATAAAGAAGTCTTCCTGCGTCTTCTTTCCTGCGTGCGTCGTTTGTTCCTGTGTTGTTATCATCGGGCGTCTTTATTATCATTGCATCGGTATGTATCCAGCATATATATGTATATTTCTGCATGATGCTGTAGATGACTATATAACAGTTTGCTATGATGTTACAGTCCAGCACCTTAGCCACTACACAACAGGGATTGTTTTGAAGTATTGCTATCCTATCAAATTCCGAAAGTAAACTTATTAACGTCACTTGAGTTCGAACTCGTTTGCTATGATGTTGCAGTCCAGCACCTTAGCTACTACACAACAGGGATTTCCTCTTTTGATATAGGGTGAAATTTCATTTTCATATTTCTTTTAATGCTCTCCATGTTCAAAAACTTTCTTAGCCTTGAGATGAATTCTCAATTTTGAACAGAAGTAAATATTAGACGAAGCAAGCTGATGACATTAGAGAGGGTAATGCACTTGCGCAATCCAGTGTTTCATCAAAAACTGGTGATAAAAATGTATGATGAACTGTCCATTAATCCAGCGGATTTCCTTTCGACACATCACTTTATATATATATATATATATATATATATATATATATATTTCAATTTGTTCAAATGTATACACGTCTTCATCTATTAAAAAAAAAAAACAACTCTTAAAATCATAACATTAAAACTTCAATTTCCATACGTTATATACAAGCAAAAATATGTGCCCTCCATTGAACACAAGCATTTATTTAATTTGGTTTGGCTTGGTTTTATGCCATATCACTCATTGTGGGTTATTCAATAACAAATCGTTTTTATACAAATGTATCAAATATACATATTTACCAACCCCTCTTCTCGGGCAGGATATGACACAAGGGGTCAATTTTTTAAGCGGAGTTTAACAGGTTTGAATTCAGAGTTTACCTTCTCCCAGACTAGTTGCCTCACCAAGGCTGAAGAACCTTGTCTGCCCTACTATTTACCCATAGCAGGAGGGAGAATAATTGGATTCATACCTTTCCCAAGGGTATTAGTGTTATGTGAAATGCAATCAGTCTCGTCCAGGATTTGAACTCGTGGCGCCGTGTACATTTCCTGCGACGATAACCATTACACCACGGGCACCTTCCTAGGGTAGTAGTGCTTTGTGAAATGCCATCAGTCTCGTCCAGGATTTGAACTCGTGTAGCCATGTCCATTTCCTATTACGATAACCATTACACCACGGGCTCCTCCCTAGGGTATTAGTGCTATGTGAAATGCAATCAGTCTCGTCCAGGATTTGAACTCGTGTATTAAATATATCATTTCTGAACACATTTTGTAGATAACATTTTTAAATGAACCTGAACTCCTTTTTGTCCATTCCTATCTAATATGAATAATTCTATTTACTATCAATTATTTGTTTGCACACAGTTTAATGTCTTCAAGTATTGCTATGTATCACTAATGTACTCTTATGGACCCCCACATATGGCCGGGCGAAAGCAGGACGACCAGCTCGAACATACATTCAGCAGCTATGTGAGGATATGGAATTTGGCCCTGAAGACCTGCCAGAGGCGATGAACGATAGGGGAAAGTGGCGATAGAGGGTCAGGGATATCAGTGCTAGTGGCACGACATGATGATGATGAAATCATCAAACAGTTTTATTTCAAACAATTCAGTTTGGCATATGTATACAGTTTAAATGTCAAACAGTTCTATAGATAGAATCCTATCAAATGCTACCACTCCAGATCAAAGTAGACCTGGGAGTGATGGCAGTCAACAGTGATGGCAGTCAGATTGTTTAGTGTCATATCGAGGACACTCGTTGGAGGTGTCTTGCTCCTCCACAGAGATGCAGTCGGTGAATTCTTCAGCCCCAGCCAAATGGGCCTGCAAGTATTTATGTTTAAGTATATTAAGATCTGTAGACTTCTACCTAGGAAGTAGCGTCTCATCAACAGAAAACGACATCGACACACGACTGACGAAAGCATGGACGGCTATAGATAGGCTCTCAATAATATGGAAATCAGACCTGACCGATGAAATGAAGCGCAGTTTCTTCCAGGCAGCGGTTGTATCGATACTGCTATATGGATGCACTACATGGACGCTAACCAAACGGCTGGAGAAGAAGCTTGACGGCAACTACACAAGAATGTTGAGAGAAATATTGAACAAGTCCTGGGGACAACACCCCACGAGACGCCAACTGTACGGCCACTTGCCTCCCATCACGAAAACTATACAGGTCAGACAAGCCAGACACGCCGGACACTGCTGGAGAAGCAAGGACGAGCGCGTAAGTGACGTACTCCTAAGGACCCCCACATATGGCCAAGCAAAAGCAGGACGACCAGCCCGAACTTACATGCAGCAGCTATGTGAGGACACAGGATGTAACCCAGAAGACCTGCCGGAGGCGATGAACGATAGAGAAAAGTGGCGAGAGATGGTCAAGGATATCCGTGCTGGCGGCACGACATGATGATGATGATGATGATATTAAGATAATATGTCGAATTAGTAAGACTAACGGAACTAAATAGGAACGTAGATAATACGATTATACTTATCTTTATTTTATTTTAATTAATTTCTACATAAGATTAAACATAGAATTGCTTTTGATCCGTTTAAGAATAAAACAAATATATTAGAAGTCGATAATATAAAGTAATAATATAATAAAGACAGTTTTGTTGAAACGAATATGCGATCTAAAATAGTTGTTTTGCTACAAATATTGATATTTTGTGAATGTCAACAAAAAACAGCAAAAAATGGCTAAATTCTGGGCGAAGAGTTCGTTTTACGAAGCCCTCAGAAGCTCGCTCTGGACTTTGGTTTAGACCGGGGCTCCAAAAAGGAACCAATGTCAAACTTAAAGCCGTAAGGCTCCCAGTTTCGGCTGGGCCACTTCCGGGTGGGGGAGCTGCATTAGGGTTACCACCACGTTTTAAAATGCCTTGTTTACTTCTATATATATATATATATATATATATATATATATGTGTGTGGAAGTAAATAACGCATTTTTAAACATCCATCGTTGACTTAATTGCTAATATCACCCCTCATGGTCCTGATGATGGTTCAGTAGAAACGAAACGCTATAGTGTCGACTTTACTTCTCAGTAAATCTCTCCTTCCACATGGATTGGCTTGTTATCATTTTTCTCTACATATATATATATATATATATATAGAGAGAGAGAGAGAGAAAAGACAGAGACCGAGAGAATAGAGAGAGAGAGAGAGAAAGAAAGAGAGAAAGAGAGAGAGAGAGAGCTTGATTTGTGAAACCTGCTCACTCACTATTACGTCTTAAAGAGGTGCCCCCCAAAAAGATGAACTTCGTTCAGTGCAAGGCCAGAAATATGGCGCACTCATTGAGAGTCTAAATCATTAACATTGCTATTCTAGCTTAGTCTGAAAACCAGTCCACCATTACCCGGACTGCATATCTGCAGAGGGGTACGACCCCACAACCAACGAGTGTCCTGAATATAACATTAAAAATCTAATGGCGATGCTCTACCCCTGGAGCTTAGGGGAATGTAGAGTACCTCTTCATTGCCATTACTCCCAGGTCAACTCTAACACGGAGTGGTAGGACCCGTTAGGGTCCTATCTATGGGTCAAATAGGACTGTTTGACTATTTAACTGTGTGCAAATAAAACTACTAAAGTGGAATACTTGGAATCATTTAATTGTGTAAAAAATATGAGCTGAGGTTCATTTAAAAAAAGTTATCAACAAGGTATTTATAAATCATATATATTCAATATATATGTGTGTACATGATTTGGCATGAAATAACCTACTATGGTTGATACGCTATAAAACCCGAACACACCAAATCTTATATATTCAATATAGGAATAAAGAGGATTTGGCATTCAATGACCAACAATAGATGATATGCCGTAAAACTCAACCAAACCAAATCATATATATATCTTAATATATTTGTTCAAAGAGGATTTGGCATTCGGTAAGAAACAATGGCTGATGCACCATGAAAACCCAACCAAACAAACCGTTAAAACATTGCACTATGTATGCCACAACAAAGATAAAGAGCCCAGCTCTGCCCTGCAATTTACCCATAGCTGCGGGGAGGATAGTTGGATACATAACTTTCCGAAGAGTATTAGCACTATGTAAAATGTAAGCAGTTTTGTCCAAGGTTTAAACTTATTCCACCATATTTATTTTCTACAAAGTTATATGATTTTGTACATGGAAAGGAATTAATTTATCTCTCCTTCCTTCAGCAATGAGTTGGGAAAACTTGACGCTTTGTCCTTGACAGGGTAACCGGTCTGATAGTAGGGAAACTCAAAACATGACTTTCAAAGGCGTTGTTTAAATAAATATTTCTTTGTGGTATTCATCTTTTGTAAATGTGAAAAATGTTCAGTCTGTTCACCGTTCTCTTCCTCTCCCTCTATCACTCATCCCTTTCTCTTTCTCTTTCTCTGTCTCTGTCTCTGTCTCTCTCTCTCATTTCTTTCTTCCTCTCTCTCTCTCCATCACCTTTTCTTTTTTTCTCTCGCTTCCTCACTCCTCTCTTTCTCTTTTTCTCTCACTCCCTCTCTCTCTTTCTTTATCTCTCTGTCTCTTATCCCGTTCTTTCTTTCTTTCTTTTTTCTTTCACCCTCCTTCTTTCTTTCTTTGTATATCTGACTTTCTCTCAGTCTCTCTCTACATCTCTCTCTCTCTCTATATATATATATATATATATACATACAGATACACGTGGCTGCTTTCGTTTCAAATCGTACTAATACGTTTAGGAGAGGCCTTAATTCATATGTTCTCTCAAACTAGGAATAAATTGTAGGGCAGATTTGTTTCTTTAGTCTTGCTTAGGCAACTAGTAAAGGAGAAAGAAAACTGAAATATTTTTCGAATATTGTTTTTGTTGGGAAAGATCTAATACAACTTTAGGGCATTGTGCCAAGCGAGTAGAGTATGAAGTATACACACACA
>OY757914.1:99576486-99583986 GCA_963585895.1 Sepioteuthis lessoniana
GTCGATTTGAACTATGCACTGCTTTACTGTACTTCAAACCATTAAAGTGTGTGCAAATAAATTATTTATATTAAATAGATTTATTAGTGCTTGCAAGATTTGAAACCTTCTAACTGTAGGAAAATAATTTGTGATACTTGAAACCATTTAAGTGTATACGAACCAATATGCTTTGGCTTTTTAAAAGATAAAGTTAACTTCAAAATATTTGCTTACAAATTATATATATATATATATATATATATATATATATATATATAAAAGATTTGGCATTAGATAAATATCAAGGGTAGTAATGCTATAAAATACTATCAAAGTAATGATTATCGTCGTAGGAAATGGACATGGCAACACGAGTTCAAATCCAGGACGAGACTGATTGCCATTCACATAGCACTAATACCCTTGGGAAAGGTATGAATCCAATTATTCTCCCTCCAGCTATGGGTAAATAGTAGGACAGACTGATTTCTTCAGCCTTGGTGAGGCAACTAGTCTAGGAGAAGGAAAACTCTGAATTCAAACCTGTTAAACTCCGCTTAAAAATTGACCTTGTGTCATATCCTGCCCGAGCGGAGGGGTTGGTAAATATGATATGATAAAATACTATCAAATCAACCAATCCCAATCGTGTTATTCTTTCTTAGTCATATATAATGACTTTGGATTTCAGAAGAAATTATTTTGCTACTTTTGTAAATAAAGTGTCTTTTATAAGAAAAGATTATATTCTCTTTACCTTTTTTCTTCAGCCCAGTCGGCTGGGGCTGTAGAATAGGCCAACCCCGTTTCTGCAGTGGGATAAGACCCACCTCAATAAGTGTACTAAATATGACACTTAAATACCTGATGGTGAGTCTCCAGTTCAGGAGCTTTGGGGAATGTGGAGTACTCCTTTATTGCTATTACTCCCAGATCCACGACGACCCGGAGAATTGACCGTTGACTGGGGCTTTAGAATAAATCGACTGCTTCTCTGTAGAGGTGTAAGTCCCCGCCCCATCGAGTGTCCTAGATATAATGCTTACAATCTTGGAGCTTTGGGAAATGCAGAGTGCCCCTTCATTGCCATCTCTTCCGGGTTCACTCTGGCTCGGAGTGAAAGCACCTGAGAGAGTCCTCTCTGTGGATCAAATAGAACTAAACAGTATACCTATGCTAACTGAATTGTTTGAATTAGAACAGTTTTGCCATTTAACTGTGTACAAACAAAAACTATACTCATCCTATACTGAACTGTTTGAAATAGAACTGTTTGACTAAACTGAATAACTTGAAATAGAAATCTTTTGAAAATTAAAATGTGTACTTATGTTTAACTGAATTGTTTGAAATAGAACTGTTTATTTGTATAAAAATGGATTTAGCATTAAATAACATTCAAAGATTGATATGCCATAAAACCCAAACAAACAAACCCGGAGAAGAGGTACCTGTTACTGTCCCATCTGTGGGTTATATAGAACTGATTGATCACTTATTTGAAACCATATAAGAGTATGCAAATAGAACTATGAGTGTTAAAAAGCAATACTTAAGGCAATTTCATTTTGAGCAAGCAGTAAAGAGCAATAGTTTGAATGATTGAACTATGTGGAAGGAGGGGAGCTCTGGCTTGTTTTAAAATGTTGCCGACAAACTATTAGTTTACTAATCAGGAATATTAATCATGTATTAACAGGAGAAACCATTTAACTGCGTGCAAAACAAATAAATTCGGGCTCGTTTAAATAATATCACACTGAGATAACCATGAAATAACAATACTGTTATAATAACAATTAACTATTATAAAAATTTTATCAAGGCCTTCGATTCCATTCACAGAGGAAAGATGGAACAAATCCTACTAGCGTACGGCATACCTAAAGAAACCGTAGCAGCAATAACGATTCCCAATAGAAACACCAAAGTAAAAGTACGATCACCAGATGGAGACACAGAACACTTCAACATTGTAGCAGGAGTACTACAAGGGGACACGCTGGCTCTGTACCTCTTTATCATTTGTCTAGACTATGTACTTAGAACATCGATTGACAAAATCAGAGAGAATGGCTTCGAGCTGACGAAGAAAAGAAGCAGAAGGTACCCCGCAAAAACAATTACCGACGCCGACTACGCCGATGGCATAGCGATACTGGCAAATACACCCGACCAAGCCGAAACACTACTGCATAGTTTGGAACGAGCCGCCGCAGGCATAGGCCTCTATGTTAATGCACACAAAACTGAATATATGTGCTATAATCAAACGGGGGACATCTCCACTCTAGAAGGAACCCCTCTTAAACTAGTAGACAAATTCACTTACCTAGGAAGCAGCGTCGAATCAACCGAAAAGGACATCGACACGAGGTTAACGAAAGCATGGACAGCTATCAATAGGTTATCGTTTATATGGAAATCAGACCTAACCGATAAAATGAAACGCAGTTTCTTTCAGGCAGCGGTCACATCGATACTGCTATATGGGTGCACTACATGGACGCTTACAAAACGGCTGGAGAAGAAGCTGGACGGCAATTACACAAGAATGTTGCGAGCAATCTTGAACAAGTCCTGGCGGCAACACCCCACAAGACACCAACTGTACGGCCACCTGCCTCCTATCACGAAAACTATTCAAGTTAGAAGAACCAGACATGCAGGACACTGCTGGAGAAGCAGGGACGAACTCATAAGAGATGTACTCTTATGGACCCCCACACATGGCCGTGCAAAAGCAGGACGACCAGCACGAACATACATTCAACAGCTATGTGAGGATACGGGATGTTGTCCTGAAGACCTGCCTAGGGCGATTAACGATAGGGAGGAGTGGCGAGAGAGGGTCAGGGATATCCGTGCAACCAGCGTGACATGATGATGATGATTATAAAAATGCTATATCATAAGCCATTTCTAACAGGTGAAGCACAGGCTACAAACACAAACCAGAACATCACAGCACCAAGACAGCCAGTCAGGTAACAACTATATATTGTTTATCTGCTCAATTTTTGGATTGTGCAAGAGATTGGGAATCAATATGAACAGAAACCCATTGTGTGACATTTGCGTTTTTCATATGTAACTGATGTAATTCTGATTCCAAAGAAAAATTACCAACACAAAGCCTACAATATATTTTTGGGTCGACCTATACAGCAAATATAGGTCTAACCAATATTTTTTGAACTAAAAATATTGAGTTTGACATGTATACCTGAGCAATTTCTTGGACGCAATTTACGATATATATGTATATATGAATAAATAAATGCATAAATAAATATACGAGGATAATTAAATAAGTTTCCAGACTTTTTTCGTATGGGCACTTTTATTGGGATTGCACACATGAAAATCTAGTCCCCTTCGAAGTAATCTCCTCCGGCTGCAATGAACTTGGTGTGCCGTTCCAATAACTTCTGGAAGGCCCCATGGAAGTCATCTTGTGTGAGCGTGTCAATGACCTTCGCCACAATTTCTTTCATCTCCTCAATTGTCTCATAACGACAGCCTCTGAGCTTAGGGAATAAGCAAAAGTCACAGAGAGCAAGGTCTGGACTATAGGGAGAGTGAGGAACTGTCTTGATGCCCATCTTGGTTGAATAGTCTGTGACAAGGATGGAGTTGTGGACTGGGGCATTGTCCTGGTAGAAATGCCACAGACCCGATTTGAAGAGTGCTGGCCTCTTCCAACGGAATCTTTTCATGAACTCGCTTAAAACCTCAACATCGTAACCCTGACCCTAACCCTTTGGGCAATCAACTCTGGTGTATTGACTTCCTTACTCCTCCCACACCTCTCATCATCCCTCACAGACTCCTCGCCTTACTTGAATCTCTTATGCTACTCAAAAACTGATGCTCGATTCATACAAGATGCTCCAAAAGGAGTCTGAAGTATTCTATACGTTTCTGTGGCTTTTTTTTTTCAAGTTTAAAACAGAATTTTATTGCCTATCGTTCTTCTAAAGTGTCCTGACGTCCAGATTGCATTTTTGAAATTCAGCAGCTGTGACAATCAGGCTTTAGTAGGGTGTATTCCAATTGCCGCTGTAGCTGTTCATTAGAACTTGAAATCATAAAAATTGGTCAGTCATCCCATAGATGTATAGCAATAACATAATGAATTTTCAAGAATCTACGACAATTTTAAATGCCTGTATGAAAAAAAGTCTGGAAACTTATTGAATGCTCCACGCATATATATATGTTTATTTATTTATTTATTTATTTAAGAGAAAGGAAAATGAATCAGCTACGATGAAAAGAGGTCGACATGGCAAAGAAATGGCACATATGTGGGGTCTTGCCCGGAGATACAGGAGCACTTTTCTATTTGAAATCTTCCGAGATTATTTTTTACGAACGTCAGTGGATCTAAGAAAAAATCGTCTCACACGAAAAGAAGGTTAGAAGCAGTCGATATACCACCGAAACCATCAGTGATGCAGGTTACACATATGATCTAGCACTTCTCACAAATACACCAGCCTAAGCAGAATGTTTGCTGCATGATTTGAAACAGGTAGCCAGAGGCATTGGCCCCTAAGGGAACTAAGATAAAATAAAATTCTTGAATTTTAAATAAGACAGTGCCAAAAACCTTAAATTCGTAAACTATTTCACATACTTCTGTAGTAATATCTCATCTATTGAAAGAAACACTCTTTATACACACAAATAACCCCTGATGATGGTCTATAAAGAGTCCGAAAGCGCTTGAGACAATTGGTAAATTCATCTCCCAATTCCAACAGAAAACCAAGACACTTGTCAGGAAATTCGAAAGCATCTTAATAAAATTATATAGACAGAATGTGTCTTTATTATCTAATCAAACCTACTTAAATGAAAGACTGCTGCCTAACTACACACACACACGTGCGCGCGCACACACACACTATATATATATATATATACATGTATATATGTGTATATGTGTGTGCGTATATATGTATATATTGTAAGCTAAGAGTCCGTTGGTAATTCTATTTTCAAACACGCTAGAACTCATTTGTTCGTACACAGTTAAATGGTTTCAAGTATTGTTATCTCAGTGCAATTGACCCTCAGCTACCAACATTTATCAGCCTGAAGGTAAAATATGGTTGGGCACTTGTTTTTCTATTTTAGCAATTTGACGTATATAGTCAGGACAACCATATAGGTGCACTGGATCGAAATAAATAGCCGATTGATTGGATTGGGCCTCTCCGACCGCCCATCTTTCTCAGTCATGGCCAAAGCGGAGTGCTGCAGGTTAAGTGACTACTTTGCGTTATTCTTCAGCCACCAGGATCCCAACCATATGCATTATTGGTTCCCACCCACGGCCAAGAGCAGGCCTTGTTCGGTGGCGGGCGGGGGTCTTACTCTTCAGAAGAGGTACAGTTGGCTTATTATGCAGCTTTATACTACAAGGCGGAAAATTGTACATAAACAGCCAACGACTGTTCAACTCAACCTCCTGTTATTTGTTTTGTATTGTAAAATATTTAGGTGTTTTAGTTGATTATTTTAGTAATAAATTGTTTTATAGCAAATTGTTTTATAGCAAAACTTGGAGTCCTAAGTTAGTGGTCAGTGCAAAGGGAGAGACATATGCAAGAAAGACATTCGTGACGGTAAGAGTGTGTGTGTGTGTGTGTGAGAGAGAGAGAGAGAGAGAGAGAGAGAGAGAGAGAGATGTTTTCAAGTAACTATTTCTATGTAAAATAATGATAATCATTTGTTTACGCACATCCACATGGCTTCAAGAATTCTTATCAAATACCAATAATTTTTTTTACTGATTTATGATTTCATGTACTACTATCTAACACGGATAATTATCAAACAGATCTATTTAATGCATGGATAGAGCCTAAGAGATACCACCACTCCGGTTCAGAATAACGAGGCGGTGACTCCTATACTTCCCAATACTCCAGAACTGTGACTATACTACCGGGTACAATTTAATGTCTTATCTCAAACACATTTTTATTTTTGGGAAATCGTTGGGTCTTGCTCTTCTATAGAGGATGCAGTCGGCGTATTTGAGACCTAGCTGTTACCTTTGTATGGAAAGTTAATGGGCATTAAAAATTGACAGAGTTTTAAAAATATCCATATGATACAGGGGTGTCCTCTTGGTGTAATGGTTAAAGCGATGGACAGCGGAATCGTAGTAAGCGAGTTCAAACTCCAGTCACGCTATTGCATTCACATTTGGACAAATACACTAGGGAAAGGCATGAACCCGCTTATCCTCCCAGCTATTTATAGTTCCACTACTGTTCTTCTAGGAGGATGGCTTTGGGATTAAATAACCTACATTATGCCATTAAACAAAGAAACCGAAACCCAGATGGTACAAAGAATTAATAATTTAAAATTAATTAGTTCTTAACTATGAACATGGTGAAGCAGAAAATAACACGACAACAAACATGTAGTTCTTGAGGCACGAGGACAAGGGTCACAGAAGCAGATAGAGAAAAGCTAGAAGAACAAAAAGGGAGAAACAAATAGGATAGTGAAAAGAAGGAAAGTCCGAAATCCTAGCCATGGTTGCAGCTGACCAGGCGGTGATCATCTGAAACAAAATAAAACGGAAGGCGTTAAAGTAGGTGTGGGATAAAAAATCAAGGGGGGAAAAGTGAGTTCCAAACCGATCGTGAAGACTTGAAGACAGGCCGAAAAATCAGTACTAGTTTTGGCTTAGCTCCGCGATGAAGCCAGCCTTCACCATTGCAGTCGTGGCGAAGCCTGAGTGATTAGAGAACGAATGAACCTGAGGCATTCCCTTTAAAAGTGCGAGGGAGGTAAAACAATGAACATGAGCACCCCGGAGAACTGCAACAGAATACGACTGGAGCAAGAAACAAGGTCTGTGTTTGTCTTTCTCGTCTTGTAACAGATTATTCTCTCTGTCAATCTAAATCAAGCATTTCATATTCTATCTCTCTCTTTTCGGCGACTACTACGAAATGGTAGTAGTAAAAAAATTGTATTAAGCAAACCAACAAACAGTTTCGTGATCTTCAATTTTTATTACAGTGAGATTACCACGGGGTCCAGCTGAAACCTGAAGGTTAACCCTACGCCTATTTGGAACAGTATTTCATAGTTATATTTTCTAATTCATCTAAGCATTGAATTATATTTTGTTAAGAACTCATTAAGCATATTTAGCTAAATTCATGTTACCCACATAACGAGTTATTCGATGCCAGAATTTGATTCATAAATGAATATTAAATTGTAATCATAACAATATTTTACATGTTCCAATACAACCTTTAAAACACATATTCATTTGAGTTTAAAGATAATAATGTGTTTGCACATTTATTTGGTAGCAAGTATTCCAATCAACATAAATAATTTATACGCTCTTATATAGTTTAAAGCAACAATTCCCCTTCAGTAACAATCATTTGTTGGCACACAGTTACATGGTTTTAAGTAACGTGATACGTTTTTAAATGTTCATAACATTAATTAACTTAGCTAATCGAGGCT
>OY757914.1:99588986-99623986 GCA_963585895.1 Sepioteuthis lessoniana
TAAAAAAACATTGATTTGATACCTCTAGCTTAAAGGATGCATTTTTTAAAGGACCTGTTCTAAATAACGGCCATTGCGCTTTTCCCAGTAATAAATCATTATCATATTACATGGGTTGTATCTATTTTGGGATACGCTCAAACAAACCGAAAATTGATAAGAGACACTAGTCGGTGAGGAAGATGATCCACTTGTAATTGTGCAAGAGATTTAATAAAGAGACACCTAAAAATCTCTGGGATTCTAAGATAAAGACGGATTAACTTGCACCGACCAAAATACCAAACCCTGCGTTAACAAGAAAAACAACTTGTCATCAAGTGAATTTCGACGTTCTGGATGACGACTGAATGAAAATAGAAGAAAACGAATAGATAAAAATATTTGGATATTACCAGAGGACTAAAAAACAGTGAAATATGAATATGCTGGTGTTGTAGATGGTATCCTAGTGACGGTCACCAAAATCTTGGAGAAAGTGGAGTTTAGAACAATAATCGAGACCATTCTGGCCACTGTATTTAAGATCAGCGGAGAATACTGAGAATAATCTTGTACACCTGACGAAACTAGCCGTCACTAAAACTTATGAGAAAGACCACCAGCTAAAGCAAGTACGAAAAACACTCAAAGAGTCATGTGATAATGATAATAATCATAATTCATATACAAACGGATCACCTAATCTCGGCCAGATGACCAGACCTTGTTATAATCAACAACAATAAAAAAAAGAAAAAGAAAAAGAAAAAATAAGAAAAAGAAAAGAAAAGAAAAAGAAAAGAAAAAGAGAACTTGCAGATTTGTGGACTTTGCTGTCCTGGCTGACCACCGAGTAAAATTGAAAGAAAGTGAAAAGAAGTATAAGTATTTGGCCCTTGTTAGGGAATTGAAAAAACTGTGGAACATGAAAGTGACGATTATACCAATTGTAATTGATGCTCTTGCTACAGTGACTAAAGGATTGGCAGAGAGACAAGAAGACTTGGAAAAAGTGGACAAATGGAGACCATCAAAACTACTGCATTATTGAGATCGGCTAGAACACTGAGAAGTGTGCTGGAGACTTGAGGAGACTTGCTGTCACTCAAACTCCATTAAAAGACCATCGGCTAACGCTAATGGGAAAAACACTCAAAGAGTAACATAATAATAATAATAATTCTGGTTGTCCTTGACTACGGTCGCAAACTTATGGTCCCACAAAGCTGGATACTATACTGTCTCAAAATGTACAAAATAACACATGAAGTCATAAACTTCATCGAACAGACCATGAAAACCTGGAGAGTGGACCTGACAACAGAAGGAAGAAGCATAGCTGAAACAAACATCCAAAGAGGCATTTTCCAAGGAGATGCACTATCACCTTTAGTATTCATAATAGCCATGATGCCACTGAACCACATTCTCCGAAAATGCGTAGCCGGATATAAACTCAGCAGATCGCAAGAAAAGATAAACCACCTAATATATATGGATGACATTAAATTATTTGCGAAAAATGAAAGAAAACTTGAAACTCTCATACACGCCGTTAGAATATACAGTCAGGACATAGGAATCGAATTTGGCATAGAAAAACGTGCCATGCTCGTCATGAAAAGTGGCAAACGACATATGACTGACGGAATGGAATTACCAAATCATGACAGAATTAGAACGCTCGAAGAAAAGGAAACCTACAAATACTTGGGCAGCTTGGAGGTTGACACCATCAAACAAGTACAAATGAAAGACACGACCCGCAAAGAATATCTCAGTGGAACTCGAAAACTACTCGAGACAAAACTTTCCAGCAGAAACCTCATCAAAGTAGTAAATACTTGGGCTGTGCCCCTAGTCACATACTCGGGGCCCTTTCTCAGGTGGACTAGAGAGGAACTTAAACAAATGGACCAAAGAACAAGAAAACTAATGACCATGCATAAGGCATTACACCCCAGAGACGACGTTGACAGACTATATGTATCAAGAAAAGAGGGAGGAAGAAAACTTGCCAGCATCGAAGACACCGTTGACGCATCCATACAACGGCTCGAAGACTACATAGAAAAACACGAACGAGGACTAATTACAACCATCAGAAACGATGCCGACAACACGACAGACGAAAGAGTGACAACGACAAGAAACAAAAATGGGAAGAAATTCAACTCTATGGCCGCTTTAAACGTCTAATAAACAACATCTCACACAAAAATCTGGACCTGGCTAAGAAAAGGAAACTTTAAGAGAGAAACGGAATCCCTCCTAATAGCAGCACTGGAAAACGCCATAAGGCCCAATCATATCAAAGCGAGGATAGATAAGACGCAACAAAACAGTAAATGTAGGCTATGCGGTGACAGAGACAAAACGATCAATCATATAATAAGCGAATGCAGCAAATTAGCACAGAAAGTGTATAAGGCGAGACACGAGTGTGTCGGCAAGGTGGTCCACCGGGAAATGTGCAGGAAATTTCAATTCGACCATACAAACAAATGGTATATGCACAACCCAGCACCTGTCCCAGAAAATGACATGCATAAACTCCTTTGGGACTTTAACATACAAACGGATCACTTAATCCCGGCCAGAAGACCAGACCTTATAATAATCAACAAAAAAAAAAAGAAAATTTGTAAAATTGTCGACTTTGCTATCACGGCGGACCACAGAATAAATCTGAAGGAAAGTGAATAGAAAGATAAGTACCTCGACCTTGCTAGAGAATTGAAAAAGCTGTAGAACAGGAAAGTAACGGTTGTGCCAATTGTGATTGGTGCCTTAGGCACAATAATTACAGGATTATTAAAAGGCCTGGAAGACTTGGAAATTGGCGGACGGGTAGAGACAATCCAAACGACAGCATTGCTAAGAACGGCCAGAATCCTGAGACGAGTCCTGGAGACTTGAGGAGAGTTGCTGTCACTCAAACTCCAGTGTAAAACCATCAGTTAACGCTGATGTGAAAAACTCTAAACGAGTATAATAGTAATAATAATAATAGCGTACCACAGAGTGTAAGTCAAAGAACGCGAAAAGAAAGTGATGTGGTTGGAACGTTCATTAAAGGCTTGAAAAGGAAATTGGACGGCAAACTGATCCGATCCAAGCTGCAGCATTCGATGAGATCGGCATGAATATTAAGTCATAGATACCTGAAGTCAGATTCCCGTGAAAGACTATCAGCTAACACTGGTGTGAAAAACTTTACGGGAATAAAATGATAAAATCTATCAATCTATCTATTTATTCAAAGAATGGAAATTAACTCTAACTTGCAATGGATACAGTTTCACGTCAGGCACAGGACACTCATTTTGTTTGGGACAGAACCGACTAGCAGTTAAATCAAGCTTAGTTTTCTATCCCATTTGTCCCTGTATCCAATTGATATAAACTTAAACGCCTTCTCTGCAGTCAGTGTATTGTAGTCTAACGAGTGTCCTAGATATGACACTAAACAATCTGATAATGAGGCTTCAGTAATGCTTTGGGGAATGCGGAGTACCTCTTCATAGCCATTGCTCCCAGGTCAACTCTGGCCTGGAATTTTAGCACCTGATAGGGTTATATCTATGGGACATATAGAACTAAACTGTGAACTTTTGCTAAACTGAATTCCTTGAAATGGGTCTGTTTGGACATTTAAACTGTGTACTTATGCTAAGATGAATTGTTTAGAAAAGAACTGTTTTGACATTTAACTGTTTGTAAACTGGATTGTTTAAAATTTAATTCGGTGTTAAATTGTTATATAATAGCCGAGGGATTTCAGTTCATGCCTTTGAGTTTAGTTAGGCTGAGAACCTTTCGGCTCAGCGCATGGGTTAGTTGGGTGCAACCTTGATGCAGGTGGTAACGCGTGAGCGCACACAGAGCGGACATGTCACTTAGATGTCACAATACTCCGAGACACAACGGGTGACAGGGTGCAGCTGACGTCACGCACCGGAAGCGCGCAGAGGTTTGTGGAGATTTGAACAAAGTTAGAGAGTCGGGTACTAGACACCAAACGAGAAGGATCGACTTTCGGAGCTCGCTGACGCGAGGCGAACTTGCGCCCTATGGGGGCCGCACGAGATGGGGTCCAAATGAATAAGACAGCATAGAAGATTGTGTCTCTCCTCATTACGTCGAAACCTTTAACTCAAAGTTAATAAAAAGGTTTCGTGCCTGAACAAGAAGTCGTTACGTGTTTTCGAATTCCGAGATTCTTATGTTCCTTATATGTTCTATTGTTATGAACATTATATGTCCATTTCGCACATAGCGTTAATTGTGAATATGATACAAAAAGACCGGAAAAGAGTTAATACGCTGTAAACCAAACCAAACAACCAATCAAACAACCAACCAAATAAACGCCTACAAACTTTATGAGAACAAGTGTTATTTTTTATCCTGAAAGTACAGATACCTTCTCTGTTTAGTTAACTTCTTCCATGGTTTCAGTCACGTGACAACCCTTGACCAGTCAGCGCCGAGCCTTCGACGAAAACCCTCTCCCATTTTTGATTCTCATAAAGTAATACAACCTTTTGAGTACCATTATCAATCACAGTCTCAGCCAAATATTCTTGTAGGTGCGAAGCAAAAATCTTTCCCTGAATAGTTCATGATATAACAATTGTTCTCAGTTTTATAACATTTCCTGTCTTTATTTATTAATTAATTAATTTTTTTTGTTTTTTTGGAAAGTTTCAGGATATTTGTTTTTGTTTTTATCTCCCCGAGGGTTACTAATTCCAACACATGACTTCCTAATGGGATGTGTTCAAATGCCTGAGGAAAGCAGAAAAATAAAAGTGAAGAAAGAGATAACAACAAAAATAAAAATATCCTAGTAATAATTAAGTATTTACAAATCATCATTCTTTATCTATCTATCTATCTATCTATCTATCTCAGTGTCTCTCTCACTCACTCACTCTCTCTCTCTCTATATATATATATAATTATATTCAGAATGATATATATATATATATATATATATATATATATATATATATATATATATATACCTAATTCTATCTAGCTATCAAGCAATCTATCAAGTGAGTGCGTAGGTCTATGTCTAAAAATCTCGTCTTGCTAAATATTTTATACAGCTTAGAAAGTGTCATTGTCACCGTATTTTAAGGTTTCGGCCTTTTGTCAGACTAGTTCAAGCTCAATATATATATATATATATATAAAGAGAGAGAGAGAGAGACAGACAGACAGACACAGAGAGTGAGTGAGAGAGTGAGAAAGAGTGAAAGAGATAGAGAAAGTGTAGATATTCGCGAATACAACTCTGATCCTATGAAGACATATACACATATTCCTAGAAGAAAATAAAAAAAACAAACGAATATGTATACTAATTCTTTGTACAAACACACACACACACACACACACACACACACACACACACACACACACACACATATATATATATATATATATATGTGTGTGTGTGTGTGTGTGTGAGCTCCTACGTAGAAACACAGAAATATACATTTGTATGCCCACACTAGCACAAACACGTATCCCCCTACCGCACCCTCGTATATATATATATATATATATATGAAGATACGATTACTCGTTTTCACATAATGTATGTGTGTGTTTTTGTGGAGGCATGCGCACTCGTGTGTGTGTGTGTGTGTGTGTGTGCCTATATATACCCGTAGGAGTTCATTTAAATGGAAATATTCCCTGATGTCGACCTTAATGCACCTGAGTTATTTCTTATCCGGAGAAAAACTACTTGGAAACAACATCTAATGATCATGTGAGTCTTCTTAAAACACATTAGCGGAGCACTTGGCCAATCCACAAATAGTCACCCACTCTACTTCCGTAGTTGAGCACATTTGTTCTAACCAAAGTACAAAGGTCACCCCCACTCTACACCAGTGACTCACAGACAAACATTAATTCACGGGCGCCAGACATAGAGAAAAGATCAGATAGCAAATTTACTAAATACAATTCTCTATGAGTGCTCAATTCTTTTGCCCCTGTGCCAGACTCGGCGATTGCCATGGAATAGATTTTATAAAGCATTACGAGTTAAATGAGTTCCATCAGAGGGGTTTCGAATACCCTGACTGTATTCTCTGAGGAACGGGTGTCCTAGGTATGACACTAAACGGCGTCTAGTGGTGAGGCTCTAGTTCTGGAGATCGGGGAAATGTGGTGAACACATTATTGCTAATACTTCAAGATCTACTCAGATCTGATAGCATCTATGGATCGTATAGATCTGTTTAAAAATTAGTCGTAAATATAAACGTATAGTGAACGGGATTTTCTGAACTCAAGGCTTAAAATAACCCCTGACGTGTTTGCATGCCATTAAAATCAATCTATCAACCGTTTATGTGTGCTTTTAAAAAGTAAAGCACCTCTGTATTACTAATTCTCTGCACAATACTCTACTGTTTTACTCCTTTTACTCACCGTCAAATCTAAGCCATGAGATGAAATTTCAGTTTAGGAAATAAGAGAAAATGGTCGAGACGTGATTGCTACGGGGACCGCCTTACATGCACAAACATGTTTTTCAAAAAGAAATGCTCTACAACAGGTATCGAGATAGTCTTCATCTTTCTTTTATGAATAGGAGATAGATAGATAGATAGATAGATATAGAGAGAGACTGAAATAGATATGAGAATCATTCCAAAAATTCTAAGCCACTCCGAGAAATAAGATCATTGCTTAACATTTCAGTTTTAGCTACATACCACCATTTCTGATGAGTTTTGAAAAACTAATAAAGATTTTTTTTTCTTATTTTATAAGAATCGGTAGTGGGTTGTGTAAAGTCTTTACATTTGAGGTAATGGATACTTGCTAGGTATGGACTATTACCAAGATGAATCGATAAGATGAATGATGATTAAAGACAGAGGGAGAACAAACATCTGATGCTATTCCTGGTACATTCCTTTATTGATCAAATCCCCCGGATGTAGTAGGGGCCGTAACTCCTGTGGCATCAGACGTTATTTCTCTTTTGTTTGTTAGGATATTACAGGTTGTTACTACAAAAAATATTCAGCCATACCCTTCATTTTTTAGAAAGGCTTAGAACTTTTTGTACGAACCTCGCAAAGCGAGAGAAACAGAATTATATATACAGTAGCGTCCAAAACTAAGGGACAAAGTTTTAAAACCTAATATTTGTTAGAAATAACAATTGTGAAAAGCTGAAATTTTGACAACTGGTAGTCGTTATCATCCATAATAATATACTAAAATTTGAATCATTTGCAAAGGATAGAAAAAAAATTATAACAATTATTTATCTATTTTCAAAATAGGATCGTCCAAAAGTAAGGGACAAAATTGAGAAAAACAATGTAAACAGTATGCTATATTCAAATTTTTTGATTTCCTCTAAAGAATAAGTCTTACTTAGTCATTTGCAAATATTGCATCAGCCGGTACCATGACGAAACGCCAAAAACTTGATTACTCTGTGAGACAAGCTATTGTGAAGCTACATAAGGAAAAGCACACCATTACAGAGATTTCAGAGAAAGTGAAACGTTCCAAGAGTGTTGTAGGCAGGGTTGTTAAATCCTACAATGATACTGACAAAATAGTTGGTGCTTTTAAAACCGGCAGACCCCGCAAAACTTCGGCAAGAGAAGATCGAATAATGTAGCGTATGTCATTAAAGGACCTTTTTAAGTCTTGCACAGAAATTAAAAGGCTTATGAATAGTACCTCATGTGTTAATGTGTCAAGACAGAATGTTTCTAGACGACTGCAAGAAATAGGGCTATTTAATCGAACCCCAAGGAAGAAACCAATTGTTAGTTCGAAGAATAAGAAGAAGAGATTAGAGTTTGCAAACAGGTATGTAATTTGGACATATGAAAATTAGGCAAAAGTATTTTTCAGTGATGAAATCAAGTTTAATTTAGTTGAAAATGATGGAAAAAACAATGTAAAGAGACATATTGGTGAAAGATTAAGTGCAAAGTGTACTAAGAAAACTGTCAAGTTTGGGGGCGGAAGTGTCATAGTATTTGGAATGTTTTTAGCCAAGGTACAACGCCTTTTGTCCGGTTAAAAAATCGTGTAAACGCGCAGATCTATAAAAACATTGTTCAAGATCATGTTGTGCCAATTATACAAAATTCAGGTTTCGATAGGGCTACCTTTATGCAAGACAATGCCCCATGTCACAAGGCCAAGGTGGTAATGAGTTACCTTAGCGAGCAAGATTTCGAAATTATGGATTGGCCACCACAAAGTTCTGACTTAAATCCAATAGAAAATCTTTGGAAGACCTTAGGAATGAAAATTATGGAAAGAAATCCCACTAACACGGAGGATTTGTGGGTGAAGCTTCAAGAAGAATGGTCTAAAATTAGTATCGAGGATTGTCAAGAACTGATTCGTTCTTGTTGTCGAAGATTTGCAGCTGTCATTGAGAGCAAGGACTCATTTACTAAATATTGATTGTACATGTATTTTTATTATTTTTTGGCTGTTTACATTGTTTTTCTCAATTTTGTCCCTTACTTTTTTGGACGTTCCAAATTTGAAAATAAATAAATAATTGTTATAATTCTTTTTCTATCCTTTGCAAATGATTCAAATTTTGCTATGTTATTATGGATGATAAAGACTACCAGTTATTTCTAACAAATATTAGGTTTTAAAACTTTGTCCCTGTCTTTTGGACGCTACTGTATATATATATATATATATATATATATATATATATATAAAGAGAGAGAGACAGAGAGATGTAATAGGCATAATTTTGTCTAAATTAAATTTAGAAAATAAATCTTGACGTCAAGACATCATTTTATTTTGTTAATTTTACAGTTGGGCAAAATTCCTCATTTGAAAATTTAAACTTTTCATTTCAAAAGAAAAAAGAAAAGATAAAGCCTCATTCGCGTAGCTTTTCGACTTTGTATGTTGACGTATAGGTGTGTCTCAGATATATATATCTAGCCGCATCTATCAGCTCATATCAATGAAATAATCTATCTATCTATCTATGTATCTATTAATCTATCCCCAACCTTACATCCCACCCACAAAAATATAAAATAGATTTTACAAGAATTTTGTATACCTCATAGTTATCTAATTTAAATTACCTAAATCATTTCTTGTAAGTTAAATATCTCTCAAAATATATACATAAATTTTGACTGAGATTCAGAGTTAAAGCAAGTATCTTCATATATTATTACCATCATTATCATCATTGATATTTTACTTTTTATGAGTTTTTCACATCAGTGTTAGCAGAGGGCCTTTCAATGAAATCCAAGTAACAGATCTCCAGGATTCTTCGAGATATTTTGGTCGATCTTAACAATAATGTACTTTGAATAGTCTCGATTCGTCTTCCGATTTCCAACTCCTCCTGTCCTAGTTCCACACTTTAAGGACGGTTCCAAGTGCGCAACTTACAAATGGTATCACCGTCATCCACATATATTTCGAATCTTTCTAAGTTCTCTGGCAAGGTTCAAGTACTTCTGTCAGTTTTCGCTTTCTTTGATTTTTACTCAATGTTCTATAGTCTACTATATGATAAGTTCATTTTTTTTGTTAATTATCACAAGGCCTGGTCTTCTAGCCGGGATTAAGTGATCTTTTTCTATCTCAAAATCCAAGAGAATTTTATGTGTCTCATTCTTTTAGACGGGTTCTGGTTTGTGTATGTGCCATCCCGTTATATGCTCAAATTCCAATTCCTTGCGCAGTTCCCAGTGGATAATCTTCCCCACTATTTTTGCGCTAGTTTGGTACATTCACTTATTATGTGATTAATTATTTCGTCTTTGTCACCTCATAACTTACACTTGCTATTGTGTTGCACTTTATTGATTTTGGTTTTAATATTCTTGATCCTTATGGCGTTGTTTTTTGTTGCAATTAGAAGAGATTCAGTGTCTCTCTTATGGTTTCCTTTTCTTAACCATGTCGATAGCTTATCGTGTACAATATCGACAGTTTGTTGCTCGAAATATCTATATAGTGGTTTTTCTTCTCATTTCTATTTCCAATTTATTGCTGTTCTGTTGATCCATATCAATGTATCGACACCATCTTCAATCCTGGTGAGTCCTCTAACTCATTCTTATCTTGATACAGTTAGTCTGTCTATGTCATGTCTAGGGTGTAAGGCTTAATGCAGCGTCAATAGTTTTCTGGTTCACTGATCAATTTATTGAAGGTCTTCCCTCGTCCGCTTTAAGAATGTTACCGAACATCTTACGAGGGACACACCTCAGATGTTTATCGTTTTGATGAGATTTCAGCTTTATATTTTCGTTTCATGTAGTTTTCTCGCTCGTCTGTGATATTCTTTTTTAATTTTTTTCTTTCTTTAGACTCAAAGTCAAAAGTCAAAGTCATGTTTATCACGTTCTTCGATGTGAGGAGCATCGTCCACGGCTTGATGATCAATCAGCAAGTCAACAAGGCAACCCTGCAGTGTATACTTCACTCATTGTACGAGAACAAATGAGAGGTTTAACAGGACAAATCCTAGTTGTTTTATGACAGCAATGCGACTGTTCATAACGGTTTGATCATCCGGCAGTTCCTGGCCAGGAGGAACATCGCTCTACTGGAATAGTTTTTTAATTCGCTTGATATTGCTCTTAGTGACATTTTTCTGCAAGCTCAAAGGGGTAATTAAGAGGACTCGTTTTAAAGTCGTGGAAACCCTCAAGAGAGTGTAACGAAGGAGTTGAGGGCCTTTCCAAAAGAATCCTTCTAGCAGTGCATAGAATCGTGTCAGAGAAGGATGACACAGTGTGTTAGACGCAAGACGGATTACTTTGAAGGTTAAAACATGTAATTTATTTTTTGGAATTAAGATGGGTTGTGTGTCAAACCAATCCTGTTACTTTTCGGACACGCTTCATACACACACACACACACACACACTCTCATACACACACACACACACACACACACTCATATATATATATATATATATATATATATATATACCAGCAGAAGTACCCCCAGTCCATGATGGGACAAAAAGAATTTAATGAATATTAGTAAGTGAGATAGAAAAGGGAAAGTGAGGATTAACCTAAAGATTAAAAATATGTCCTTATTTGTAGTTGAAAGATTTCACTTATTCATTCAAAAAATTCAAATGAAAAGAAATGATTCTATTTTATGAAGTGCTTTACATTTTCGTTCCTTTTTAGACCACATTTAAAATATAATATAAGAATAAGTTACCCTATACTGGTGGATTGCTTAAAATCTTTTTCATGACGTTTTTGTCTCCAATATATTTTGATTTTTTACAATTTGTGCTTGGTTAAGGAATTATATTTTAGTTCATAATTTTCGAAAAACAGCATAATTCTAATTCAAATTGTCATTCACCCTCAAAAGATTTAACGATAAAATAATAAAATAATTCATGTATTTCGATATTCTTTTATTCTTGGAATTATGTTTTTTTTATCTATATTTAAATTTTGTTTTAAAAGATGTTACCTTAAGCACGTGTGTGGTTTTAAACATTATTAAAATTTCATTTTACTAAAGATGTTTTCTTTTTGTTTTTTAGAAATATGACAAAAATCTAAATTATGTGCTTAATTCTCTCTGAGTTATAGTGATAAAAAAATGTATTCGTTTAATTTACATTATTTATTACCTTTGATTCCATTCACAGTGGGAAGATGGAACAAATCCTACTAGCATACGGCCTACCAAAAGAAACCGTAGCAGTAATAACAAATCTCTATAGAAACACCAAAGTGAAAGTACGTTCACCGAATGGAGACATAGAATACGTCGACATTGTAGCAGGAGTACTACAAGGGGACACGCTAGCCCCATACCTCTTTATCATCTGTCTAGACTAAGTGCTTAGAACATCGAAGCAGAAGTAACGAGAGAGGGTCAGGGATATCCGTGCTTGTGGCACAACATGATGATGATGATGATTTATTACCCTATAAAAATATAAACAATAAAAAGAAGCGGATTTACTAGAGTATCCCTATTTCTAAGTTGAAAAATTCACGTATTAATTCACATGAAACGTATTCGTTTAATCGCTTAATAAGATATTTCTTTTTTTTTTTAAGTTTCCAATTACACTGGTTAGAAATTAATATATGTTGCTCAAAGATTTATGTTAAGTATTTGTTTAAAAATCTATATCCAGTTTTGTGTGCAATGGCATGGAGACCAATGCCTGCAGCGGCTCGTTCCAAACTATGCAGAAGTGTTTCGGCTTGGTTGGGTGTTGCCTACAAAATCCTCGTGATATTCAAACAGGGCAAGACTTAAGAAGAACTGAAGAGTTCCTCTTTTTTTTTTAATTATGAATGACTGTGAAGAGTTCAACGAATCGATAGATTTTTAATTATTGAATTATATAATTTAATCAGAAAAAATCTAAAACTAGTTTTTGTTTTTACTTTTTCTTCGTATCATCATTTTAAAGTGTAAACACGATTTTAATGCTCAATGCAATCTCTTTTCTGAGTTATAAGTCGACACGTACATACTAAAACAGACGTGATATATATATATATATATATATATATATATATTAGTAATAAACAGTAAATTATATATATATATATATATACACACAATTATTTCTTGGAGGAGCATGTCTGAATGTATGTGCGTGTGTGAAATTTCAGATACAAGATATAGGCACTTTGATATGGGAAAGATATATTCAAGTGTACCTATATGCAGATAGGTGTATCTTTAAACGTATCCATATATCTATATGCATATAGATGTATCCACACGTACATGCACACAAAGGTGGTGTCCTGGGCATATATAAAGGCATAATCATCGAGATCGCATATTCAGATAAGGCTTAAAATTATACTTATCAATGCTCACACACACACACACACACATATATATATATATATATATATCGATCTATATATCACGAATGCTGCAACAGCGTTTAACAGATAACATAATTGAAGGATCAAATTAATTTTAAAGAAAGATTAAAACATAGATTTTAATTTCAGAATGTAAACCTCGTGATGAATAGAATGAGATAAAGATCTTTTGCTGTGGGGAGACTATGTGCATACATGCTCTCGCCTACATCTATGTGTCTAAACACCCACCCCGACTACACGCACATATGTATATAGATAGGTATATAAATATATATAGATGGGTATATATATATATATATATATATCAATATGAACATCTGCCATGAATGCACACGTATTGATATTTTACTCACACACACGCATATATATATATATATATATATGCGTGTGTGTGAGTAAAATATCAATACGTGTGCATTCATGGCAGATGTTCATATTGATATTTTGACGGTGCATATGACTCCTGATATCTTGATTTGAATGCATCTACTATACATAATTTTATTCTACGAGAATGGTCCATCTCTCTCTCTCTATATATATATATATATATGAACCCTCCTGGTAAGCGATAACGTATATTTAAAAAGATATGCGTAAAAAATTATTTCATTAACGCATACAATGACGATGGCTCTGGGGTAAGTTATCCGATTGACGTAAAGTCAGCCAGGTTTCGATCCCAGCTTGAAGAATCGCTCGTGTCTAGCCACACTGAAGTGTTGTGATACAACACACTCTGTTTGTTGATGAAAAAATATATATTCATATATCAGTTATATCCAGTCGGCATCCGGAGACGATGGGCATGGATTATACGTGATTAGAGTTTGACAGATTCCACATAAATATTTAGGAGTGCTTGATGTATGGCTATGTTATATATTCCTTTTCCAGTTCATTTAAGAAAACTCACTTATAAGGTAGGTGGCACTAATAATAATCATTCAAGTAGATTAAGCAATTACAGAATTAATAAAATAATTTGGTTTAACCCGCCATTCTGTAAATTTACTCACAATAGCATAGGAAAATACTTCATAAACCTTCTGGACAGGCACTTTAATAAAGACAACTCATTAAGTAAAAATTTTAACAGAAACGCTGTTAAAATTAGTTTCTCTTGTAAAAACGATATGTACAAAATCCTAAATAACCACAATAGGAGGTTACTTACCGAGACAGACATCAACACGCGACTAGCAAAGGCATAGACCGTTATCCATAGTCTATCGGTCATATGGAAATCAGACCTTACCGATAAAATGAAACGCAGTTTTTTCCAAGCAGCGGTCGCGTTAATACTGCTGTATGGATGTACTACATGGACGCTAACTAAACTTATGGAGAAAAAGCTTGACGGCAACAACACAAGAATGCTGCGAGCAATATTGAACAAGTCCTGGAGGCAGCACCCCACAAAGCAGCAGCTGTACGGCCACTTAACACCTAACACGAAAGCTATCCCAGATAGACGAACCAGACATGCAGGACACTGCTGGAAAAGTAGCGACGAACTCATAAGTAACATACTCCAGTGGACTCCTGTACATGGACGAATAAAGGCAGGATGACCAGTTAGAACCTACATATAACAGCTCTGTGCCGATACAGGATGTATCCTTGAAGGGCTACTTGAAGCGATGGACAATAGAGAATGGTGTCAGGAGTGGGTCAGGGAGATCCTCGGTGATGGCGTGACATGATGATGATGATGAGATGAATTAAATAGGAATGATAAGGGGATGGATAGAGTACCCTGAAACTATAGAAAAAAAGATGAATGTTCCTTGGACGGACGATGCATTTCCCCCATGGAACATAGTAATGATGGGGAGAGAATATACATAGGGATTTTGGCGAGTAATTTGAAGCAAAGACTGTATAGTCACAGACATTCTTTCTCCAATCCGCAGCTTAGGAATCACACAGCCCTATCAAAATATTTTTGAAACCCTAACGATTAGGGGCTAACCTCTCAAATAAAGTGGATAATAGACAAATCTTCGACCGCAAATAGTTTCAAGCGCAGATGTAACCTGTGTATTGGGGAAAACTTAGTATAACTAATTTTAAGGACCCCAGGCAAATGTTAGATACGCGTAACGAGCTGATTTTTAAATATGGACACAAAGGTACGTTCAAAATATCTTGATTGAGGACTATTGAGGGTCCTACTTGAGATAAAACCGTGATATGGAATTTGGGTGAAATTTATCATTAAAAAAATATTTACTTCGGTAATTAGTAAAAGTAAAGTTGGCGACCGAAGTCGAGGGCAACCAGAAGGCTCCTTTTTCAATAGCTACTACACCGAGGTGTAAGGGAGGGCGCAACTCATTTCCCTGGGCGCTACTCATTTCCCTAGATTGCTCCATTTTACCCTTGATACGTTTCTTATATTTCAGAGTGTCAAGCAAGGAAGCATCAAGTACCATTTTTAAAGTCTTTGGTATGACGCGACCTGGGATTGAACCCAGGTCTCCCGAACCATTGACGAACACTCTACCCACTAGACCAATCAGCCGGATTCAGGAATTAATAATATATTATTGCGGGGGAATTTTTGTTGTGAAGGTTTTTTTGAGTCTTAGTTCGCATTTAGAATTTTTAGAATTTTAGAGTTGGTTCCTTTCGACCATCTAGGGTTAATGGTAGTGGAGATAACTGTAATCCCTCCACCATTCAATGAAATGTAAACGAAAGAGATATAGTAGCAGTACATTCAGTAGAAGCATCAGAAGATGTCGAAAGGTTTTGTTTTTGTTTTTTTTTTTGTGGGGGGAACGAGGATAACTGCCCCAAGTAACCTAGCGACTTAACACATGAAAAAGAGTAAATAGAAAAATAAAAAGATAATGATTTTGTTTACTGGATAACATTATATAAAAATCCCACCTGCTATGACAAATCCAACATATATTCACCTTGGAATGGGTCATCAACCGGAACACCTTTTTTCTGGATTCTTAATAATTTTGAAAGTTTTTGATTAAACTCCTTTACCGTTTTGTTTAACATTTTTTTAAATATTTATACTGCAATCATATTTGCACCTTCAGATTAAGCGTGTACATCATCCGAAGAGACGAAGATCATATTCTTGGCAGAAATAAATTTATGATGACCCTTTAATCGTGGTTGAGTTTTCTTCCAGTTACATGATAGATAGATAGATAGATAGATAGATAGATAGAGAGAGAGAGAGAGAGAGAGAGAGTGTGTGTGTGGTACACAAATGTTTTCAGTAATTCATTTTCGTAAATGGAGACGAAAACACAAATGAAAATTGGGTTTTATTATAAAAAAATTTGGCTGGTGGAAGTTTTGCTTTTTCTAAATCTATTAATCAATTGTGTTAAAAATTTCTACCTCGAAAGATTTAAATATATAAAATTCTAAAATCAAAACTGGAAATATGTGCTCAGCTGACCACCGTATATAATAATATGATGATGCGATAAAGTGCAGATGAGTCAGTGCCAATTATTCATTCTTTTTGATCAGTAGTCTCGAAACGTTTTTGTTTAGGAGTTATTTAGTATCGAAACTTTTTGTTTAGGAGTTATTTAGTCTCGAAACTTTTTGTTTAGGAGTTATTTAGTCTCGAAACCTTTTGTTTAGGAGTTATTTAGCCTCGAAACTTTTTGTTTAGGAGTTATTTAGTCTCGAAACTTTTTATTAAGGAGCTATTTAGTCTCGAAACCTTTTGTTTAGGAGTTATTTAGTCTCGAAACTTTTTGTTTAGGAGTTATTAAGTCTCGAAACTTTTTGTTTAGGAGTTATTAAGTCTCGAAACTTTTTATTAAGGAGCTATTTAGTCTCGAAACCTTTTGGTTAGGAGTTATTTAGTCTCGAAACGTTTTTGTTTAGGAGTTATTTAGTCTCGACACTCTTTGTTTAGGAGTTATTTAGTCTCGAAACTTTTTGTTTAGGCGTTATCTGTGAAACAAAGAATTGTGCAAGTGCGGTATTATCTATATTAATTAATTACTGCTTCATGCGAGTTTTTTTAAATTTTCTAAACGGAAAACTTTTCCCAAGTGTGAAATTTGAGGAAGTGAAGAATATTAAAGGGAATATGACGGCGTACCTTCTGTCTATCTCAAAGGAAACATTTCAAATTTACTTCGACCAATGGAAAACTCATTGGAATAAAAGTTTCGAACGCAATGACTATTATGAAGAAAATTAATGCTTCATTCGTCGTTAATTCCCGCCTTGGTAAATACAAATTCAATCTTGATACTTTTTGAACTGAACCTCACACACACACACACGCGCACACACACACATGTTAGTGAGTCCTCTGCTACCTTTTCGAATGATGTTTTAATCTGAATAGCTCAAATCTTTTCTTTTTCTTACTTGTTTTTCCATCTTTGACCTCTGGTCTCCACATTACTTCGATGCAGTTAGCAAACATCTTTTATTTCAAAGTATAAGCACTAAGCAACGTTTGTGTATACTCTTCCTTTTTATTATATTATCTACGTGGACTTTGTTTCCAAACATATAACCCAGGCAACGAATCTGGGGAGTTACCCTTAGAAAACACGTGGAAAAATATGAGTCTGTGTGAATCTCAACTCCTAGGGACTAACTGATTAAATTCTTAAGCTATTTTACTTAATTCTTGGACTGCTTATTTACATGATTTAGATTATCCAATCTAATCCATGGTTTCAGATTGATCTCGGAGTCATACTCACTCACTCGTATCCAATTGATATAGGGAATCTTTTCGTACAATTTCTTTTATAAATCCTTCGACATTTCTCTAATAATTGATAGAGATATTTTATTATTTGATATTTTACCACAGAATAAATCGAAGAAATTATGTTGATAATCTGAATAACTGCGAAATAATGTTTGAAGTCTTTTTTTGAAAAAATACCCCCAAGTCTTGACTTTTTCAGTGTTGGATAGGTCAACTTTCACTAACAATAAGAATATATGAAAAGAAACTTTACATTAGATATATAACAAGATAAGGTAGAAGGCAATAAAGTTAAAAAGAAAGTTTGGTTTGGTTATGATTTATAGCATATCAATTAATGTAGGTTATTTAATGCCAAATCCAGTTTATTATTATACGAGGATCATTAAATAAGTTTCCAGACTTTTTTCGTATAGGCACTCTTATTGATATTACACACATGAAAATCTAGTCCCCTTCAAAGAAATCTGCTCCGGCTGCAATGCACTTGTTGTACTGTTCCAACAACTTCTGGAAGACTCCATGGAAGTCCTTTTATGTGAGCATGTCAATGACCTTCGTTACAGCCTCTTTCATCTCCTCAATTGTCTCATAACGACAGCCTCTGAGCTTAGGGAATAACCAAAAGTCACTGGGAGTAGGTCTGGACTATAGGGAGGCTGAGGAACTGTCTTGATGCCCATCTTGGTCAAATAGTCTGTAACAAGGATGGAGTTGTTGACTGGTGTATTGTCCTGGTGGGTGTGCCACTGAAACGATTTAAAGAGTGCTTGCCTCTTTCCTAGGAATCTCTTCCTGAACTCCCTTAAAACCTCAACATAGTAACCCTAAACCTAACCCTAAGCCTTTGACCAATCAACTCTGGTGTATTGACTTCTTTACTCCTCCCACACCTCTCATCATCCCTCACAGACTCCCTGCCTTCCTTGAATCTCTTATGCCAATCAAAAACTGATGCCCGATTCATGCAAGATGGTCAAAAAGCAGTCTGAAGCATTCCATACGTTTCTGTAGCATTTTTTCCAAGTTGAAAACAGAATTTTATTGCATATTGTTCTTCTAAAGTGTCTGATAGCATTTTCGAAACTCACTAGCTGTGACAATCAGGCTTTAGTAGGGTGTATTCCAATTCCTTTTGTAGCTGTTGATTTGAATCTGAAATCATAAAAATTGGTCAGTCATCTCATAAGATGTATAGCAATAACATACAGAATTTTCAAGTGTTTACGACAATTTTAAATGCCTGTACAAAAAAAGTCTGGAAACTTATTGGATGCACCACGTATATTAGATATAAATGATTTGTAAACGTAAGTCAACAAAGATAAATAGTTTTAGATATTGCTGTGTATCACTAACATTAATCATTTCTTTACACTGAGTTAAATGATCAAACAGTTCTATTAAAACAATTCAATTTAGCATAGATCAAACTTAAATTGTTCCAAGTATTGCTGTTTATTACTAACAATTTAATAAAAAATTAGTCATTTAAGCACACACAGTTAAATAATCTAACAGTTTTATTTTAGGCATTTCAATTTAGAATAAGTCATTTGTTTGCACTCTGTTTAAATGTCAAACAGTTCTACTTGACCCATAGATAAGTACCTATCAGGTGCTACCAATCCGGGACAGAGTGGACTTAGAATCAATAGCAATGAAAGGGTACTCCAGATTCCCCAAATCTCCTGAATTACAGAAGCTTCACCATCAGATTGTTTAATGTCACATCCAGGGCACTTGTTGGGAGAGGTCTTACTTCTCTGCAGAGATGCAGTTGGTATATTTTACAGCCCCAGTCGAATGTGCTTGAAAGAAAATCAAGAACAAAAAGAAAGGTCGGAAGAAAGAAAGGTTCCAAGGTTAACAAAAAGGTTAAAAGAAAGAAAGAAAGAAAGAAAGAAAGAAAGAAAGAAAAAGTTGGTACGAAGAAAGAAAGAAAGAAAGAAAGAAAGAAAGAAAGAAAAAACGAACGAACGAAAGAACGAAAGAAAGAAAGAGAAATCTGATACGAAGGAAAAAAGAAAGATATTCAATGAGCAGAACGAAAAAGAAAAGAAAAAATCTGGAAAGAAAGAAAGAATCAAAGAAAGAAAGAAAGAAAGAAAAGGAAAGAAAAAAGAAAGCGAGAGAGTGTGCTCGAATAAATAGTAGAAAAAACTTGAGAAAGTGTTGATAAATATCACTATTTTTCGAATGTCACTCAATTCTCACATCTTTAATCGCATCACAAATGATATTGAATCGGAAAAATGTACAAACGTTTGATTTTAAAGTATAAATAAATTTGATAAGAAATATAAATCAATTAAAATATAAAGCAGTTCAAAGCGGTTCAAAAAGGTTCATCACAATTTCTTAAAACAGTATTACAATGTCAGATCAATATTCAGGGTAAAAATTTTGATAAAAGTCATTATTTCCCCGAAAAGTTTTTAGTGCAATCAAACTTTGATATTTTATCCATATTTACCAACCCCTCCGCTCGGACAAGATATGACACAAGGTCAATTTTTAACCGGAGTTTAACAGGTTTGAATTCAGAGTTTTCCTTCTCCTAGACTAGTTGCCTCACCAAGGCTGAAGAACTCAGTCTGCACTACTATTTACCCATAGGGAGAATAATTGGATTTATACCTTTCCCAAGGATATTAGTGCTATTTGAAAAGCAGTCAGTCTCGTCCAGTATTTTAGATATTTTATCAGTATGTCGCTCCAAAATCTTTCGATTATTGAGTTGTTGGTAAGTTGAAGCCTTTAAGAAATACTAATTTCCTTTATTCGACTCACTCGATTGCTATTTATCGACTTAACAAGCCAGATTACTGTCAATTCATAGAATTCTTTTTGTTTGGCACTGTGTCTTTCTTTGCTAGTTAAATAGCCGAATAATCTGAGTCAATATTATTGATATTATTTCTCCAATTATTTCCGTTGTCAATGCTAACTTTACATTCCTCCCTATGTTAAGAAATTCCTTTATCTTAACTTAGTAAAAACAAAAATATCTGTTTGTAAATAATACAGACTCAAAGAAAGTATGTGTGTGCGTGTGTGTGTATGCGGGAAATCCCAGAAATGAATTCGAATTAAAACATTAAAATTTTCTGTTTTATGCACTCGTTCACTGATTCTGTTCCTTGTGATAGAAAAATAAAAATGATAATGAAATAAAACAAAGATAAAACCGATAAAACAAAACAAGAAAAGATAATTTTATTTTCGGACTGAATTGCTTGGCTAAAAATGCGTGCCGAACTTTTTCAATAAATAAATTAGAAGCAAACTGAAAAGTCTTAAGGGACGAAAAAAAAAGTTATTTGTCTGTTTAACTCTAAACCGCTAAAGTGTAGATACTTTTTTTTTTTTTTTTCCAATTTTTCATTTTCTGAAGGAATGTAAGTTACGGGGTTTTATTCTCAAACCAAAGCCAAAACAAGAAAGCTGAAGAGAATGAATAAAGAAAGAAAACGATAATAAATAAACCAAAAAATAAAGAGAGAAATATAAAGAGAAGGAAAGGCAAAAAGAAAAAGAAAAACAAGGAAGAAAATGTATTTCCCTTCACATGACGGCACATACGATACAAGGTTAGTTCAATGTGGGAAATAAATAGATAAAGACAGCGAGAAAAAAGTTTAATGACAGAAAGTATTCAAGTCAGCGATATAGACAAAAAGAAAAAAAAAAGGTAAAGGGAAAGAAGTAAAGAACTAAAGACAGAGAGGCGAAAAAGAAAGACAAAAAGAAAAGAACATTATCGATAAGAAAGAATATAAAGAAAAGTTTTTAAAAAAGAAGTAGAAAGAAAGAAAGAAAGAAAGAAAGAAAGAAAAGGGAAAGAAAAAAGGTTAGTTCAATGTGGGTATGAAAGACAAAGAAAGAAAGAAAGAAAGAAAGAAAGAAAGATTAAACTGATTGAAAAGAATGAAATACAGAAATTATGAACGTCATCTATAAAAAAGAATGTTACGAAAGTCAGATATAGAAATGAAGAACTAGAAATAAACATACTGAAAGAAAGAAAGAAAGAAAGAAAGAAAGAAAGAAAGAAAGAAAGAAAGAACAAAGGAAGGAATGAAGGAAGAAATAAAAAAGAGAAGAGAAAATAAAATAAATAAAGGAAGGAAGGAAGGAAGGAAGGAAAGACGAAAATATGAAAGAAAATGTATTTGCCTTTCGACAAGGGCAAATACGAAACAAGGTTAGTTTGATACTGCTTAGAGGACAAAAAAAGAAAGAAAGAAAAACAATATGGAAGAAAGGAAAGAAATAAATAATAAATTTAGAAAAAAAGAAAATGTATGACGACATAAAGTATGCTTGACAGCAGAAAACAAAGAGATAAAGAAAAGAATAAAGATAAACAAGAAATTATAAAAGTCAAACAGATAGAAAGGAGATCAGACAGACGGTCAAAAGACAAAAGACAAAAAAAAAAAAAAAAAGAAAGAAAAAAGAAAACAGAAAAAAAAAAGAAATGAAAGTCTTCTAAAAGAAAGAATGTAAAAAATGGTTGCAATAAAAATATATAAATAAATAGATAAATTAATTCATAAATAAAGAAGAGAAGAGAAGAGAAGAGAAGAGAAGATAAAACTGACAAAAACAAAACAAAACAAAACAAACAAACAAAACAAGCGAGAAGTAAAGAAAGAGAAAGTCGAAAATAAGGCATGAGTGAAATTTTACTTGCCCTCCTACAAGGGAAAATTCAAGACAAGGTTAGTTTAATGCGGGTAAGAAGAAAGACCAAAAAAAAAGGGATGCTAAAAGAAGGACAGGAAGGAAATGAATAGATAAAGACAGCGAGAAAAAAGTTTAATGACAGAAAGTATTCAAGTCAGCGATATAGACAAAAAGAAAAAAAAAGGTAAAGAGAAAGAAGTAAAGAACTAAAGACAGAGAGACGAAAAAGAAAGACAAAAAGAAAAGAACATTATCGATAAGAAAGAATATAAAGAAAAGTTTTTAAAAAAAGAAGCAGAAAGAAAGAAAGAAAGAAAAGGGAAAGAAAAAAAGGTTAGTTCAATGTGGGTATGAAAGACAAAGAAAGAAAGAAAGAAAGAAAGAAAGATTAAACTGACTGAAAAGAATGAAATACAGAAATTATGAACGTCATCTATAAAAAAGAATGTTACGCAAGTCAGAAATAGAAATGAAGAACTAGAAATAAACATACTGAAAGAAAGAAAGAAAGAAAGAAAGAAAGAAAGAAAAGGGAAAGAAAAATATCGGAATTAAGTATACAGCGATAAAGGTAATAATGAATGAAAGACAGAAAAAGAAAGAATGAAAGAAAAAAAGAAAGAAAAACAGAAAAAAATGAAGAAAGAAAAAGAAGGAAAGAGAAATACTAAGAAACAAGAAGAAAGAAACAGAAATACGTTTCGAATGAAGGATGAACAGAAAATAGAAAAATATAGTAATTTAGAAAAATTGAAAGAAATATGATTAAAAGAAAGAAATATATATAAAAAAAGAAAGGTTTAAATGTCGATAGAAAGAAATGTTGAGATGTTAGAATATTGAAAGAAAGAATGAAAGAAAGAAAAATCTGATATGAAGAAGGAAAGAAAGAAGGAAAGAAAATGTTCGAAGAGAAGGAGGAAAAAGAAAAGAGAATATATGAAAAGAAAGAAAGAAAGAAAGAAAGAAAGAGAAATCTGGTATGAAGAAAGAAAGAGAGAAAATGTTGAAAAATAGAATGAAAAAGAAAAGGGGAAATATGGAAAGAGAAAAAGAAAGAACAAAATAAATAAATAAATAAATGCAGAGAAATCAGGTATGAAGAAAGAAAGAAAGAAAGAAAGAAAGAAAGGAAAAGAAAGATAGAAAGAAATAAATAAAGAAAGAGAAATAGGGCATAAAGAAAGAAAGAAAGAAAAAAGGAGAAAGAAAGAAAAAGAAAAACGAAGGATATAGAAAGAAAGAAAGAAAGAAAGAAAGAAAGAAAAATCTGGTATGAAGAAAGAAAGAAAGAAAAAGAAAAGGGATAATATGGAAAGAAAGAAAGAAAGTCACTGTACAGTACATGAAATCTGAAATGAAATTGTGTATGTGGAAGGAGACTCAAGATTGTGAATAATGACATCAAAAATAGAAGAATTGAAAACAACAGAACAAAAGAAATACAAGGAAGTCTTTTAAGAGATGGGGTGTTGTTGAGGGAAAGATAGAAGACATGAAAAACAGTTAAAAAAGAGGAAAATTAAAAGGAAGTGAGATAAATATTTTCCCCTATATAAAAAATAAAAATAATGAATAAAAAACAACCCCTTCCTCTTACAAAAACCAACATCCAAAAGACGAAAGGCATCACCAACAAGAGAGACACAACAATAATGATCTTGACAATAAAGAAATAATATACGAAGACTGATATGAACTTAAACCATCCCCAAAATATTACAAAAATATTGAATTAAATCCAAAATAAAATGAGAAGAAGAAAAAAGCTAAAAGACAGAGAGCAGAATCAGATGGACATTTCTATGTAGATTTCAATCACAGTTTCGTTTCGCTTTGCCAACTTTTATGATTTCCCATTTTAGGTTGTGCTTTTTTTAATTTTCCAGAGGGAGATTTTTGCCTATTGCTTTTTCTTTTTCTTTCTTTCCTTTTTTTAAATTTTTTTTTTATTGTTGTTTGTTTTTGTTTTTATTGATTTTTGTAAATTCTGTGAGGATTTAAAAAAAAATCTTTATTTCACTTCTCGTAAATTTGTTTATTGCTGGAATATTTGCTTGCAAAATATCAGAGCAATCCACCCTTTCATGATTTCGTAAGCATATAAATATACTAGCTGAAGGTCCCTACGTTGGCCGGGACAAAATGAATAAATAAATAAATAGATAAATAAATAAATAAATAAAATGAAATAAAAAATAGTAACAAAAAATGAAGACGTAAAATTAACAATTATTATTATTATTATTATTTACTCATTAGAGTTTTTCACATCAATTTTAGCTGATGGTCTTTCACTGGAGTTTGAGAGACAGTATTTCTCCTCAAGTCTCCAGGACTATTCTCAGTATTCTGGCTGATCTCAATAATCCTGTAGTTTGGATGGTCTCCACTCGTCCTCCAACTTCCAAGTCCTCCAGTCCCTTTAAATAATCATTTAGTTACTGTATCGAAAGCACCAATCACAACTGGTATAATTGTATTATTATTATTATTATCATTATTATTATAATTATTATTGTTTACTCTTTGAGTTTTTCACACCAGCGTTAGCTGATGGTTTCTCACTGGAGTTTAAGTGACAGCTAGTCTCCTCAAGACTCCAAGACTCTTTTCCTATTTCTGGCTGATATTAACAATGCTTTAATGGTCTCTGCTTGTTCTCTTATTTCTAAGTTTTCCTGTCCCTTTACCAATCATTTAGAGATTGTCCCAAGTGCTCCAACCACAACTGGTATCTCTGTCGCCCTCATGTTTCATATTTTTTTAGTTCTTTAGCAAGGTCTTATTCTTAGGTAAGGTCTTATTATTATTATTATTATTATTATTATTATTATTATTATTATTGATTCTCTTTTTCGAGTTTTTCACACTGGCGTTAACTAATGGTTTCTCACTTGAGTTTGAGTGACAGGAAGTCTCCTTAAGTCTCCTCAAGTCTCCAGGACACTTCTCGGTATTCTAGCCGATCTCAAAATCGCTGTAGTTTGGGTGGGCTTCTCTCGTCCTCTTATTTACAACTCCTCCAGTCCTGTATCAATCCTTTAGTAACTGTAACAAGAGCACCAATTACAATGGGTATCACCGTCACTTTCATGTTTCACAGTTTTTTTCAACCCCTAGCAAGGTCCAGGTACTTATACTTCTTTTCTTTTTCTTTCAATTTTACACGATGGTCAGCCGGGACAGCAAATTCCATAATTCTGCAAGTCCTTTTTTTTTGTTGATTATTATAAGATCTGGTGGTGTGGCCGAGATTTGGTGATATGTTTGTATGTCAAAATCCCATAGGAGTTCGTGTGTTTCATTCTCCAGGGCATATTCTAAATTGTGTATATACTATTTGTTCGTATGGTCAAATTTTGATTTCTTGCACAATTCCCAGTGGATCACCTTTTCCACCCAATCGTGTCTAGTCTTATATTTTTTCGGTGCAAACTAGCTGCATTCGCATATTATGCGATTGATCGTTTTGTCTCTTTCACCACATAACTTACATCTGCTGTTTTGTTGTGTCTTATCTATTTTTGATTTGAGGTAGTATGTCCTTATGGCGTTATTTTGCACTTCTAAATTATTATTTATACTCCTTGGAGAGTTTTTCACACGAGCGTTAGCTAACGGTCTTCCACTGAAGTCTGAGAGACAGCGAGTCTCCTCAAGTCTCTTGGGCTCTTCTCAGTATTCTGACCATTCTCAAGTCCTCCAGTCCCTTTAATAACCCCTTAGTTACTGTACCAAAAGCACCAATCACAATTGGTATAATTGTCACTTTCATGTTCCATAGTTTTTTTTTTCAATCCTCTAGCAAGGTCGAGGTATTTATCCTTCTTTTCACATTCTTTCAGTTTTATTCTGTGGTCAGCCGGGACAGCAAAGTCATCAATTTTGCAAATTTTCTTTTTCGTGGATTATTAAAAGGTCTGGTCTTCTGGCCGAGATTAGGTGACCCGTCTGTACGTCAAAGTCCCATTGGAGTTTATGGGTGTCATTTTCTAAGCCATATACCATTTGTTCATATGGTCAAATTTAATTTTCTTGCACATCTCCCAGTGGATAACCTTGCCCACCAAGTCGTGTCTAATCTTATACTCCTTCTGTGCTAATTTGCTGCATTCGCTTATTATATGATTGATAGTTTCATCTCTGTCACCGCATAGCCTACATTTACTGTTTTGTTGCGTCTTATCTATTCTCGTTTTCATATGTTTGGTCCTTATGGCGTTGTCCTGTGCTGCTATTCGGAGAGATTAAATCTCTCTATTAAAGTTACCTTTTCTTAGCCAGGTCCAGGTTTTCTCGTGTGAGATGGTGTTTTTTATTTTATTTTTATTTTACTCCTTTAGAGTTTTTCACATCAGTGTTAGCTGATGGTCTTTCACTGGAGTTTGAGTGACAGCAACTCTTCTCAAGTCTCCAGGACTCGTCTCAGGATCCTGGCCGTTCTTAGCAGTGCTGTCGTTTGGATAGTCTCTAGGGTTTTTCATTTGAGTCTGAATGACAGCAAGTCTCCTCAGTTCTCCAGGACTATTCTCAGTATTCTAGCCGATCTCTACAATGCTAAATTTTGGATGGTCTCGATTTGTTCTCCTACTTTCCAAGCCATCGATGCGTATTCCAAGCGCACCAATCACAATTGGTATTACCATTACCAACCTATTTTACAGCTTTCTTTGCTCTCTGGAAAGGTCTAAGAACTTGTCTCTCTTTCCGTTTTCTTTGATTTTCACTCTGTAGCCCGCCAGAATGGCAAAGTCTACTATACAGCAAGTTTATTTATTTTTGTAAATCATCACTTGGTTTGGTCTTCTGGGTCAAGTAGATGATCTGTTTGTATGTCAAAATTCCAGTGAAATTTTTGCCTCATTCTCTAAGAAGGAATCTAGTTTGTGCATATACCATTTGGTAGTATGAAAAAATTCAATTTCTTGCACAATTACGACTGGATCGCCTTCCCCATCCAGTCTTGACCGAGCTATTTTGCTATTACAACCAAATGCAGTTTAGTGTCATACCTACGACACCCCTATTTGGGGTGGGGTCTAGATCTTTAAAACCAAATTCAGTTTAGTATTATACGTAGGACACTCCTAGTTTTTAGGGAGATAGTGTCTTGATCCTTTCAATCAAATCAGTTTAGGGCCATAACTCGGACACCCCTATTTGGGGGGGGATCTAGATCTTTAAAACCAAATTCAGTTTAGTATTATACGTAGGACACTCCTTGTTTTTAGGGAGATAGTGTCTTGGTCCTTTCAATCAAATGTAGTTTAGTGCCATACCTACGACACCCCTATTTGGGTGGTGGGGTCTAGATCTTCAAAACCAAATTCAGTTTAGTATTATACGTAGGACACTCCTTGTTTTTAGGGAGATAGTGTCTTGATCCTTTCAATCAAATCAGTTTAGGGCCATACCTCGGACACCCCTATTTGGGGGGGATCTAGATCTTTAAAACCAAATTCAGTTTAGTATTATACGTAGTACACTCCTTGTTTTTAGGGAGATAGTGTCTTGGTCCTTTCAATCAAATCAGTTTAGTGACATACCTCGGACACCCGTATTTTGGGGGTTGTCTTGGTCCTTACACTATCGGCACTTTAGTGACATGCCTTAGACACCCCAATTTTGGGGAGGTTGATCTTTACACTCAAAGGCAGTTTAATGTCATACCTAGGACACCTCTATTTTTGGGGCATCTTGATCTTTGCACTCAAATGCAGTTGAGTGACATACCTAAGACACCCTTTTTTGGAGGGAGCGTGTTGATCCTTACAATCAAAAGCAGTTAGGTACCATATCCAGTACATCCCTATTTTAGGGAGGTATCGATCTTTACAATCAAACACAGTTTAGTGCTATAACAAGGACACCCCTATTTTGGGGGTTGTCTTGATCCTTACAATCAAATGCAGTTTAGTGTCATACTTAGGGCACCCTTATTTTTAGAGGGGATCTTACCCCTCCGCAGGGGGGTATAATCAGCCTATTCTATGCTCCACCAATTGAGTGAAAACGGAAGAATATAGTATTCACAAAAGTCACAGATCCTTGGTCATTTGCTCGTATTAGGCCGAATAAAAAACTAAACAAAACAAGCAAGCAAAACCAACCAACAAACATCAATGAACAACCCACGCCGAATAATAGCTTATAATAAAACAATAAATAAAAATGTCCACACTACTGTCTACTGAAGAGTACAGAAGTTACAAGATATTCTTTTATAATGAGTTATTTTCGACACTGCAGTCCAGAAGACGGCTGTATTTAAGATTCTTAGGCGAGAGCTCACCAGGAAAATCACCTTAGAAATATTTTTGGATAAGCATCTTATATGCTAGAGTTCGTTACGAGACTGTGTGTTCTGATGCTTGTATTATAAGTACAACTAACAAGAATAATTCTTTCTTTTAGAATTATTTTTCGTTGTTTTGATTTTGCCGTGATAAGTATTGCAATGAATCAAGCCACGAAATCCTCATTGAGAGGGTTTTATAATAAGTATATAAAATGTACTAATAAGTAGACAAAGGCATTTCTTTCTATCTATCTATCTATCTATCTATCTATCTATCTATCTATCTATCAGGAGACTGTGGTATCTTTTTAGAACATAACACAGGTATCTATTAAGTGAACAATATTATCTATGAATATTTATAATTATTTATTAATGTATCTATAGACCGAGACTCAAAAATGGTACTTGATACCTCCTTGTTTAATACTCAGCCTTATAATGTACGTATCAATGATAAAGAGGAGCAAACCAGGGAAAGGAGTAGCGCCCTCCCCTACACCTCAGTGTAGTAGCTTTTGAAAAGGGAGCCTTCAGGTCACCCTCGACTACGGTTACCAACTTTACTTCTACTATATGTATAGACTTACTCTATCTATCTATCTATCTATCTATCTATCTATCTATCTATCTATCTAAGTTTACACTTCACGTAGTGAAAGAAGAAACAACACAAAAACTACCAAGATGAGGACGAAAAGTCCGCAATAAATAAAAAATTAATTATCAGATTAGGAAGCCTCATCTCAAAATGATTCCAATTAAAGACAATATTATCTATGAATATATATGGTTATTTATAAATGTATCTCTATATTTATAGACTTAATTAATCTATCTATCTATCTATCTATCTATCTATCTATCTAAGAAATAAATGAACATATCAATGTGTTTATCTGTTCATGTATACATCTACATATCAATATAAAACTTCCCATCATAGGAAATCATATGAAATATTATCTATGAATATATATGATTATTTATAAATGTATCTCTATATGTATAAACTGAATCTATCTATCTATCTATCTATCTATCTATCTATCTATCAAATAAATGAATATATCAATGCGTTTATTTATCAGTTAATGTATATATCTACATATGAATATAAGAGTTACGATCGTAGGAAATGAAATCAATGAACGGGTTAAAATCCATGACAGATTTTTTAAAAAGTTGTTTAATAAGTAAATCTATTCAAGAAGGTTGAGTCTGCAATAAAACCCTTTACGTTCCCATGAGTAAAAAAAAAATAAATAAATAAATAAAATAAACGAAAAAGAAAAAAAATAGGCTATGGTTTTTAAAAAGTGACTTTGTTATCACTAGCAAATGACGAGAAATTAACTACCAATCCTAAGATCTTTATTTATGAACCACAGATATTGAGAATTTAAATAATCAAGCACAGATTTTGAAATCTTTATTTATTAACCACATATCGTGAGATGTTCAGTAATCAATCAGAGATCGTGAAATGTTTAGTAATTAAGCACAGATTTTGAGATATTTAGGTATTTACCACATATCTTGAGATGTTTTGTAATCAGTCACAGATCTTTAGATCAGTAGTAATTAAGCACAGATCTTGAAAACTTTATTAACCAAAGATCTTGAGATGTTTAGTAAGTAAGTAAAGTTGGTGACCTTAGTCGAGGGTGACCTGAAGGCTCCCTTTTCAATAGCTACTACACCTAAGTGTAGGGGAGGGTGCTACTCCATTTCCTTGATTGCTCCACTTTATCCTTGATACTTATGCTGAGTATTAAGCCAGGCGGCATCAAGTACCATTTTTTGAGTCATTGGTATGGTTTTATAGCAGTTTCAACCTTCTCGAATAGATTTGTTTATTAACAACCTTTCAAAAAAAAGATTCTGCCGTGGATTTTATTTTGTTTATTGATTTCATTTCCTACAATCGTAACTCTTATATTGATATGTACATATATACATAAACTGTTAAATAAACGCATTGATATATTCATTTATTTGATAGATAGATAGATAGATAGATAGATACAGTAAGTTTATACATCTACAGATGAATTAAAAAATAATCATATATATTGATAGATATTATTGTTCCCTTAATAGATACATTTGCAAAGTTCTAAAAAGAGAGCAGAGTAACCTTAGATAGATAGACCGATAGATAGATCGACAGATAGATAGATAGATAGACAGATAGATAAAGTCTATACATATAGTAAAAGTAAAGTTGGTAACCGTAGTCAAGAGTGACCTGAAGTCTCTCTTTTCAAAAGCTACTACACCGAGGTGTAGGGGAGGGCGATACTCCTTCCCCTGGATTATTCCCTTTATCATTGATACGTACCTTATAAGGCTGAGTATTAAGCAAGGAGGTTATCAAGTACCATTTTTTGAGTCTTTAGTATAACGCGACCTGGGATTGAACCCTGTTCTCTTGGACCATTGCCGAACACCATACTTATTGGACAAATGGCCCGGTTAGATGTTTAGTAAATGACCACAAATCTTGAGATCTTTAGCAATCAAGCACAGATCTTGAGGTCTTTAGTAATTACGAGGATCATTAAATAAGTTTCCAGACTTTTTTTCGTATGTGCACTTTTATTGATAGTGCACACATGAAACTCAAGTCACCTTCAAAGTAATCTCCTCTGGTTGCAATGCCCTTGTTTTACCGTTCCAACAACTTTTGGAAGGCCCCATCAAAGTCCTCTTGTGCTAGCGTGTCAATGACTTTCGTCACAGCCTCTTTCATCACCTCAATTGTCTCATAATGACTGCCTCTGAGCTTAGGGAATAACCAAAAGTCACAGGGAGCAAGGTCTGGACTATAGGGAGGCTGAGGAACTGTCTTGATGCCCATCTTGGTCAAATAGTCTGTGACAAGGATAGAGTTGTTGACTGGTGTATTGTCCTGGTGGAAATGCCATTTGAAGAGTGCTTGCCTCTTCCCGAGGAATCTCTTCCTGAACTCCCTTAAAACCTCAACATACTAACCCTAACCCTAAGCTTTTGGCCAATCATCTCCGGTGTATTGACTTCCTTACTCCTCCCACACCTTTCATCATCCCTCACAGACTCCCTCCCTCCCTTGAATCTCTTATGCCACACAAAAACTAATGCTCAATTCATGAAAGATGCTCCAAAAGCAGTCTAAAGCATTCCATACTTTTCAGTGGCACTTTTTCCAAATTGAAAATAGAATTTTATTGCATGTCGTTCTTCTAAAGTGTCCTCACGTCCAGATTGCATTTTTGAAATTCACCAGCTGTGTCAATCAAGCTTTAGTAGGATGTATTCCAATTGGTGCTGTAGCTGTTCATTTGAACCTGAAATCATAAAAATTGGTCAGTCATCTCATAGATGTATAACAATAACATACTGAATTTTCAAACGTCGACAATAATTTTAAATGACTGTACAAAAAAAGTCTGGAAACTTTTTGAATGCACCACGTAGCTACACATCTTTAGATTTTCGGGATAACATCGATTAAGAACCAAAACTCTCAGATTATAAACACATTTTTAGGGCGAATTTGCCCGCTTAATTCTTCGGAGGAAAATCAGTTTGTCTGGTTACTTTTACACTCCTCGGCCATTTTGTTCAAATTTTGTATCTAAAAAAACTAAACGGGCAAATTTTCCATCAAAATGTGCTTATAATCTGAAAGTATGGTTTATACTGTTCATATCTATCTATCTATCTATCTATCTATCTATCTATCAATCTCAATTCATATCTATCTATCTATCTATCAACAGGATCTGGCATTAAATAACCCACAAAGATTTATATACCATCAAACAAACTAACCAAGCAAATGACTAACTAATAAACCAAAATAAAACCTTTATTGATCGGTCAATATAGACTGCAAAGTATAAATTCTAAATGATATTTTCTTCAAAACTATTCTACTTATATCGTATATATATTATTATTGAATGAATAATATTAATTTCTTTTTGTGTACTGACTCATCTTTCGCTGTCAGCAGAATTTGTCTTGGGAAATGATTATTCATCACAAGGATAAAACCATTATTTTTTCTTAAACGGTCCAACAATTTAGATATATAAATAAACATAGAAAAATGAAAGCGATTAACAAAATATGCATTTCATCTTATTTCTTGCTTCGTTTGAGGTGTTTACACACACACACACACGCACACACACACACACACACACACACACACACACACACACACACACACACACACATATATATATATACACGCACACTTAATATATATGTGCACGTGTATATATATATATATATATATATATTCATATATATATATATATATATATATATATATATACACGAACACATACACTGAAAAATAGTACAAACACAGTGTATAAACTACAGAGTAGCAAATTGACAATATATATATATATATATATATATATATATATATATATATATATATATATATGTACACTTTAAAGCAAGAAATTTAAAAAAGTATATATATATATATATATATATATGCGTGTGTGTGTGTGTGTGTGTGTGTGTGTATGTGTGTGTGTGTGTGTGACTTTACGTTTCAAGTACTTGTAAAAGTTAGATCAAAAGATGGAACATAAACCTATCACTTTCTCGCTCTTTCGCTCTCTATCTCTCTCTCTCCCTATATATATATATATATATATATATATATATATATATATATATATATATTCACACACACACACACACACACACATATATATATATATATATATATATATATATATATATATATATTATAAAATAAGTCCGCAAGTAATTTCTTTTAGAATTTACTTTTAAATAAATTTGTGAATTATCCGTGAAAACCTTTGACCTCTGCAGGTATTTTTCTTGAATGTATTTACAAAAGTGTACTCTATGTATGTATGTGTGTATGTGTGTGTATGCGAATGTTAATATCCTTGTGTACATATATATTCAGTTTTGTATTTTCTTTTCTCTCTCTTTCTCCCTTATTTGAATGTGAGGTAGTCTACGTATATGAACTATTTGCTCGTAGCTGGTGAAAGAATTGTTGGATTCATACCTTTCACTATAGTATCAGCGCAATATGAAATACAAACAGCCTCGTCTCGGATTTGAACTTAGTCTGCCATGTCTATTTCTTGTGACGATAACCATAGCACCGCGAGCTCCTCTGAATGCATATATCAAAAACATTTATGTAGATTTCATTAGATATATTATAGCACCTTTATAATTTTTATCTACCTAATATCTATATATTTCGGTCCGAGTGTATGTACGTATTTGTCCAACTCTTCCACATCTTGTTTGAATTCAAAGTTTTCCTTTTCCTAGACTGGTTGCCATGCCAAAGTTAAAGAGAACAGTCTGCTTGGCTACAGCTGGAAGGAGATTAATTTTCCCAAGGGCATTAGAGTGAAATGCAGTCTCAGACATTATTTGATGTTTGGTTAGCTGGCTTTATGGCATATCAACCTTTGTAGGTTATTTAACGCCAAATCCATTTTTATGCAAATAATTAGTTCTATTTCAAACAATTCAGTTTAGCATGAGTAAACAGTTTAATTGTCAAAAACGTTTCTATTTCAAGCTATTCAGTTTTGTCAAACAGTTCGAATTCAGCTGATTCAGTTTAGTATAAATACATATTTTGTTTACGCACAGTTAAATGTCAAAACAGTTTTATATTAAACAATACAGTTTAGTGTAAGTAGAGTTTCAATGTCAAAAACAGTTCTATTTCAAACAATTCAGTTAAGCATAAGCACGCAGTTTAAATGTAAGTACAGAGTTTATTTGACAAAAACATTTCTATTTCCAGCAATTCAGTTTAGTCAAACAGTTCAATTCAGTTTAGCATAAGTATGCAGATAGTTCTATTTAACCCATAGATAGGGCCCTGTCAGGTGCTACTATTCCGGGCCTGAGTAGACCTGGGAGCAATGGCAATGTAGGGATGCTCTGCATTCCCCAAAGCTCCAGTATCACTGGAGTCACCCCATCAGAACGTTTAGTGTCAGATCCTGGACGCTCATTAGGGGGGGTCTTACCCCTCGTCAGAAGTGCAGTCTGTGTATTCTACAGCCCTAGCCGACCAGGCAACCATTATTTGAATTCTTGAAACCGTTTCCATTTTCTTAAGATAATAAAACTGTGTGTGCATATGTATGTATGTATGTATGTATGTATATACCAACACTTTAGCATGAGCAGGGTGTGGCACAGGGTCAGTTTTTAAACGGAGTATAACGGGCTTGTATTCAGATTTTTTCTTTTCCTTGACTGGTTTCCAGTCTAAATCTAAACATTCCAGTTTGGCTTTCTATTTACTCATTGCTGGATGTAAGCCCATCCCAACTTTATTAGAACAGGATTTGAACATGAGTCACCGTGTCCACTTTAGACA